>BLSH010253441.1:289570-310273 GCA_018402905.1 Glandirana rugosa | reverse complement strand
CAGCCCAAAGGGCCCTGCGGGATCCATGATAGGGCCAGCCCTGGGCGCCTCCCCTTTGCCTGCAGTTAGTTGGTAGCTGCGCCCCTGGCCCCTACTTCCTTCCTCCACAATAAGAAAAGTGTGAGCAGGCAGCGACCATCAGCCATTTTGAATGTAAGTTACGGTGGCCTGGGGGGCAATTACCACCCTGCCCCCCAGCCCTCCCCTGCATGTCCCCCCATAAGCTGACACTTGACCAAAAGGCAAGTGATAGCCTACCCCAGCACCGTGGCCATCTCAATGCTGGACTGCAGCCCCAAATTAAACAAATCCAAACCCCCATGTGACAGGTGTACTCCACAGGGCCGTCTTATTGATTGGTTTGCGTATAAGTTGCAGCGTTTACGGACCATAAGAATACATTTTTGGGGTTTTTAATTTTTTTTTTACTAGTAATGGCGGCGATATGCGATTTTTAGCGGTACTGCGATATCGCGGCGGACATTTCGGACCATTTTGACACTTTTTTGGGACCATTGGCATTTATACAGCCGTCTTAATAGCATCATGGGCCCCTGGGCAAAGTAATACAAAGGAGCCCTTACCAGCCTGCCCCAATTTACGCACCTACTTATAGTTACATAAATAGTTGATAGAATTAAACATATATTTATTAGTACTTTCAATAAAATCAATTTTAAACAATAAGAAAACATGCCATGATCAAAAGGCTAATCAACACAAAGGGCACAGTACAGGTAAAGTCAGGGGGGCGCAGTACAGGTTCCGGGACACTGCCCCGGACAATGTCATCCTGGGACAGCTTAGTAAAAAGTGTGACTTTCCCAGCAAATACGGGGCAGTTGTAAAGTATGATGTAATGCAAGATTATCATGGGGGCCCCCCCATGCACTTGGGGCCCCTGGGCAGTGCCCAGGGGTGCCCATGCATTAAGACAGTCCTGGTACTCCATCCTACCTCTAAAAGCCAGGAATAAAGCCTTCTAGATCATTATGCGGATAAGACAAGCCACCGATGAGCGGCATAAACTTCTCCATAGCCTTGTTAATGCCTTTCCTGATTTTCTCCAGAGGCTTCAGGTGGGGGGGTATAAAACCAAATCAAATGAGGCACCACCTGTGAGAAAACCAGAACAGTATCTGGAAAAGTCATTTTAAACCTGTGCAAATCTCTCTTGATTAAAAAGAGCAAATGCAAAGTTTTTTCTTAACAATATAATTTCCTCCCGCATGGACCACTAGGACCACAGGCGGAGGCCACTGAAGACACAACTGTGAAAGAATAAAGTAAAGGGAAGACCATTGCATGCCTCTGATACCTTTCCAGAAAATGTGCAACTCCCATTGCAGAGACAAATCAGCCAAATAGCAGCAACGTGAGGCCCGCTTGTGGGCCCAATACACATAGGAGTGACCGACTATCCAGACAGTGCGTTGCAAACCTGAAATTTAAACAGAAAGGTGAGGGCAGAAATACAAATTAAACCTCTCGGACTCCCACCTACCAAACCTTGTAGTAATTCTTTATCCAAACCCATCCTTGCTGCCTCTGTAGCAGCACCTATACAAAAAGAATGAGTAGTAAATGTAAAATGTTGTAATACAGCATACCCCAGACATCTATGAAGGACAGCAGAAAACTGATATTTAGTAAGTGGAAGCTTATCTGAGTGAATTAAAAAATAGCGATAAATTGGGACACCGCTAACAAAGGGCAAATAAACTGATCCGGTCAGGCATGAAGCTGAAACCCAACGCCCCAAACCCAATTCATCCGTCTTTGACCTCCTAATGAAAACCCGAACCACTGATTCACAGACAGAGACATCCAACTGCATGAGGCCAGAAGCACCTTCCTTTGTGAACGGAACCAACTCCGAAACCTGTAAGGAGGCAAAAAAAGGCAAATGAAAGCCGTCCAAAACCAAACAGCTTAGAAAGGAGAAGAACAGACCTCCATGGCGGCCAGACACAGCTGCCTTAAGATGTCAACAGAAATAGGTCTGTGATTATCAGGACTATAGGTAATCCTCTTGTAACCCTTCAAGGCTTGCTTAACTGAGAAAAAACTATTGCAAGCCGGAAGGTTTACGAAGTCTAAAAAAGGAGACTCCTGCCAGCACCCTAACAATATGGCTGTGAGAGAACCGATGCTGCATCAAAAAACAAAGGAAAGCAAGCATGGAGGCTTCAGATGGGGCATCCAACTGAAAATCAAAGGCTGTGGCAAAAGACAGCCGCTGATTCCAAGCGGCAGAGTAAGCAGACCACGTCCAGGGAGCCAGTGAATGGCAAATCCCATCACTAGTCAACCTCAAATCAGACTCCAAAGGTGCTCCGAACACGGAAGCCCGACAGGATCCGAGCTGGGCAGAAGCTGCCGGAAGCGAGCCACCTGAAAACGAGAAAGGGAATCCACAATCACATTAACAGTTCCAGAGATATCTTTAGCTTTCACCCAAATATTGCCCTTCAGACAGATTATAACAAAATACCGGAGCAATCTGATAACCAGGGCAGATTTGGAAAACAGGCAATTGATCGCGTAAATGACCCCCTTGTTGTCAGAATTAATCAAAATCCTTTTATTGGTGAAACATTTCCCCCAAAGCTCAAAAGCCACAACAACAGGGAAAAGCTCAAGCAGAACAATATTGGATGTGACCTTCCTCTCCAGCCAAGATTGCGGCCATGAACCATTGCACCACTGATTGCGCCAAACTGTGGCAAAACCCTTGGATTTGGCTTTGGCTGTAAACAGCTCCAAATCCGAGGAAAAAACAAAATCGCCCTGAAAAAAGGATCTACTATTATAGGTGGGAAAAAACTTAAACCAAATCAAGAGATGATCCCTAAGGTCAAGGGTCAGTCTAATGTACGAAAAGGGGGACTTCAGACCTGAAGTGGCCAAATATAAACACCTTCTTCTTACGGAGAAGCCGATAATAGACAACTTTGCCTTCTCCACCTTAGCCTCCGGGAGCTGAAACTGTAACAGAATTGTATCAATATAAATAGCAAGAAAATCAAGAGAAACAGAAGGGAAGACTGTTTTCTCAGATGCCAACGGAACCCCAAAATTCTCAGAGATGCTGCAAAATAATTTCAACAAACTAAGACAGAGAGGGGAATCAGCAACCAACAAACAAAAGATCATCCAAGTAATGAATAAAATTATCAAATCCTGATTCATAAACAACCACCCACTTCAAAAAACTGGAAAAAGACTCAAAATAAGAACATGACAAGGCACATCCACCAATCACTGCTAGGCACAGGGTACACCCACCAATCACTGCTAGGCACGCGTAGGGTTGCCACCTCATCCCTTTAAACCCGAACACATATGAATTACCCCGGTTGTTCTGTGGCTGATTAACCACTTCAGCCCCGGAAGGATTTCCAGCTTTAGGACCGGAGCCCTTTTTGCGATTCGGCGCTGCGTCACTTTAACTGAAAATTGCGCGGTCGTGCGACGTTGTACCCAAACGAAATTTGCATCCTTTTTTTTCACAAATAGAGCTTTCTTTTGGTGGTATTTGATCACCTCTGCGTCATTTCTGATCGCCGCTATAAACAAAAGAAGAGCGACAATTTTGCAAAAAAAACAACAAATTTCTTACTTTTTGCTAAAATACAAATCCAAAAAAAAAATATAAAAAAAATGTTTTGGCCGATTTATATTCTTCCTCATATTTGCGATAAAAAAAATCGCAATCGGCGTTTATTGATTGGTTTGCGCAAAAATGGTCGCGTTTACGGAGGATGAGAATTCATTTTTGGGGTTTTCATTATTATTTTTTTTTTATATACTAGTAATGGCGGTGATCTGCGATTTTTAGCGGTACTGCGATATTTCAGCGGACATGTCGGACTATTTTGACACTTTTTTGGGACCATTGGCATTTATACAGCGATCAGTGCTATAAAAATGCACTGATTACTGTGTAAATGCCATTGGCAGTGAAGGGGTTAACCTGCAGGGGGCGCTCTAAGGGTTAATTGTGTTCCCTGGGCGTTCTAACTGTGGGGGACTGCCCTAGCTGGGGAAGGGAAGTGATCACAGCCCTTCCCCCTCACACAGAGCGGAGGTCCGTGTTTACTTACACGGAACTCCGTTCCTTCGCTCCGGGGGGGCCATCGCGGGTAGCCGGCGGCAATCAAAGCCGCCGCACCCGCTCCCTGGCCCTCCCCGAACACAGTGAACTCAGTGCGCGTTATCGCAGCCGCCGTCGTATGACGGCGATTTGCGATAACGAGCCACTTTGCCGCCATCAACCTGCGGTTGGCGGTCGGCAAGTGGTTAAGGTGGTAATTAAACTCACTTGGTGCCTCATCTGCATTAAATCAGCCTCAGAACAACCTGTGTGATTCATATGTGTTCGGGTTTAAAGGGATGAGGTGGCAACCCTAGGCACACGGTACACCCAGCAATCACTGCTAGGCACATAGCACACCCACCAATCACTGCTAGGCACACAGTACACCCACCAATCACTGCTAGGTACACAGAGCACCCACCGATCACTGCTAGGTACACCGCACATCCACCAATCACTGCTAGTCACACGGTCCACCCACCAACCACTGATAGGCACATAGCACACCCACCAATCACTGCTAGGCACACGGTAAACCCACCAATCATTGCTAGGCACAAGGCACACCCACCAATCATTGCTAGGCACACGCACACCCACCAATCACTGCTAGGCACACGGCAAACCCACCAATCACTGCTAGACACACAGTACACCCACCAATCACTGCTAGGCACACAGTACACCCACCAATCACTGCTAGGCACACAGTACATCCACCAATCACTGCTAGTCACATTGTACACCCACCGATCACTACTATACACGTGGTACACCTACCGATTACTGCTAGGCACACGGTAAACCCACCAATCATTGCTAGGCACAAGGCACACCCACCAATCATTGCTAGGCACACGCACACCCACCAATCACTGCTAGGCACACGGCATACCCACCAATCACTGCTAGACACACGGCACATCCACCAATCACTGCTAGGCACAGGGTACACCCACCAATCACTGCTAGGCACACGGTATAGCCACCAACCACTGATAGGCACACAGCACACCCACCAATCACTGCTAGGCACACAGCACACCCGCCAATCACTGCTAGGCACACGGTACATCCACCAACCACTGATAGGCACACGGCACACCCACCAATCACTGCTAGGCACACGGCACACCCACCAATTACTGCTAGGCACACAGTACACCCACCAATCACTGCCATGCACATGGTACAGCCAACAACCACAGATAGGCACACAGTACACTCACCACCTGCTAGCTACACCGCACATCCACCGATCACTGCTAGACACGCAGTACACCCCCCGGTCACTGCTAGGCACATGGTACATCCACCAATCACTGCTAGGCACACAATACACGCAACAATCACTGCTAGGCAAACGGTACACCCACCAATCACTGCTAGGCACACAGTACACCCACCAATCACTGCTAGTCACACGATACACCCGTCAACCACTGATAGGCACACGGTATACCCACCAATCACTGCTAGGTACACAATACACACACCAATCACTGCTAAGCACGGGGTACATCCACCAATCACTGCTAGGCACAAGGTACACCCACCAATCACTGCTTGGCACACGGCACACCCACCAATCACTGCTTGGCACATGGTACATCCACCAATCACTGCTAGGCACACAGTACACCCACCAATCACTGCTAGGCACATGGTAAACACACCAATCACTGCTTGGCACACGGCACACCCACCAATCACTGCTTGGCACACGGCACACCCACCAATCACTGCTAGACACACAGTACACCCACCAATCACTGCTAGGCACACAATACATCCACCAATCACTGCTAGGCACACAATACATCCACCAATCACTGCTAGGCACATGGTACAACCACCAATCACTGCTAGGCACACAACACACCCACCAATCACTGCTAGACACCCAGTACACCCACCAATCACTGCTAAGCACACAGCACACCCACCAAACACTGCTAGGCACACGGTACACCCACCAAACACTGCTAGACACCCAGTACACCCACCAATCACTGCTAAGCACACAGTACACCCACCAATCACTGCTAGGCACACATTTAACCCTTCAATCACCCCTAGATGTTTAACCCCTTCCCAGCCAGTGCAATTAGTACAGTGACAGTGCATATTATTATCACCGATCGCTGTATTAGTGTCACTGGTTCCTACAAAGTGTCAGTTATTGTCAAATTGCCCGCCAAACTATCGCAGTCCTGCCATAAATCGCTTATCACTGCTATTACTAGCATTAAAAAATTAAAAAGAATTCCAGTGTATATCCCATAGTTTGTAGAAGGTATAATGTTCACGTAAAGCAATCAATATAAGCTTATTGGGTTTTTTTTTTACCAAAAACATGTAGCAGAATACATATTGGGAATAAATTGATGAAGAAATTTGATTTTTTACATTTTTATTGGAGAAGAATGTTTTTTTTTATTATTTTTTAATTGTCGGGGTTTTTTGTCTTATAGGGCAAAAAATAAAAACCGCAGGGGGGGGATCAAATACCACCAATAGAAAGCTCTATTTGTGGGGGAAAAAGGACATTGAGTAAACAATGACGGCAGCTGCCAACACAGATATGGTAAACCTGATAACTGAATTGATTTGGAGTAAAATGTGTAGCGCTAACCAATAATGTAAAAACATTAAACTCATAGTAAAATCTGCCCATAGTGTCAATAAATATATAGATAAAAAACAAAATCCAACTCCTACGGAAAATATGATGTAGTACCTAAAAATCACCACAAGATGTCATCTGTGCACTCATCGCATTCCAATCAATCAAGGTATTTTCGGGTGTGTAACAATCGTAACCCGAATAAAGTGCAAATGCAGTATACAATAGAATTTTTTGGTCCAAAAGTAAAAACAATCAATCTATGCTAAATATTTAAAGCACAATTGTGAAAAAAGAGGAGTTCAGCAGAACTATTTAAATGCACTCTAATAAAGAATATATAATGTATTAACTAGAGTTGAGCGAACACCTGGATGCTCGAGTTCGGCAAAACTTCGCAAAAAAGTTTGGGTTCAGTACCGAACTTGACCCACACTTGACCCCGGACCCCATTGAAGTCAATGTTGACCCGAACTTTTCGGCACAAAAATGGCTGTAAAAAAGTCCTGGCAAGTGCTAGAGGGCTGCAAAAGGAAGTAAATGATGATTTTAGAACAATAATTTGTCCCTTACAGCACCAGCAGGAACCTCTCCCTATAGAACTAGGAGATGATTTTAGAACAATAATCTGTCCCTTACAGCAACAACAGGAACCTCTCCCTATAGAACTAGGAGATGATTTTAGAACAATAATCTGTCCCTCTAAGCAGTAGACTCTACCTAGTCCAGTCAGATCTTTCTGTAATGGAGGATGAGATCTGCAATCTGTCCCTAAAAGCAGTAGTAGTAGTAATCTTTATCTAGTCCACAATCAGATCGTTCTGTAATGCAGGATGAGATGTTATTATATCTGCAATCTGTCCCTCACAGCGCTGGCAGCATCCTCTCCCTACACTAGCCAGAGAGCATGTGACATGCAGCACTAAGTGACTCCAGCTTATAAAGAGGCTGGGTCACATGATGCACTGGCCAATCACAGCCATGCCATTAGTAGGCATGGCTGTGATGGCTTCTAAGGGCAAACCAGTGAAACGCTTGTTGATTGGCTGCCCTGCAGCTATTCAACAGGCGGGATCAAATACCCGAACCCAGAACCCGAACCCAAACTTTTTTCAAATGTCCGGGTTCGGGTCCAGGTCACTTACACCCCAAAGTTCGGTACGGACCCAAACTTTACAGTATTAACTAAAATCCACCACCGGATATCACCTGTGCACTAAGAAGATTATGTGTATAAATACTATCAGTACAGAGAGAGCAGAACACGCCATGCTCCCCGCTAATAACAGATCTAACACACCACTTAGGCTGCATGGACTTGCCCGGGCACCAGGGTGCTCCTACAGGAGAGGGTTTACCTCTGTCCAGGAGCCCTCCACCTGGTGAGGCTAAACCAGGCGGGAGAGGTAGGAATCTTCAATACTTATCACTTCATCGTGGGATCCTAGTGGTGTTGTCTCCGGAGCGAGGACAAAAAAGGAACGTAGGGGTAAAGGGAGGCCCTCCTTTTATTCATTTAATGGGTTGTCCTATGGGGGTCAGAGGGGAGGACCTGACCCATACGTAGGCTGACATGATGAGCTCCAGGAAATACTAGTACAATCCAGATAAAGTGCAAATGCAATATAAATGACATTTTCAAACTCAATATAGGTGCAATCAGATGTGCTAAATATAAATAAAGTGCAATAGTGATAATGTGACATAAAATTCAAACAATATTAAATCTGTGCAAAAAAATCTATTAATGAGTGCTGTGAATGATATTAAAGTTGGACCAGCATAGGGCACAGTGAAATCCTTGAATGAGTAAATGAATATAATAATAGATTGAACTAAAAGCTGACAAAAATAAGAAGGGAATAATCCATAATAGTCAAAAAAATCCCTATTCCTGGAGCCAGCATGAAATCATTTGGAACTTTTTTATGCAATAAAATTCCAGAAATAGAGATTTACTAGAAAATGGCAGAAAATTGGCCCACGTTATTGGCTACAAAAAATAAAAATACATATCCAACAGATTTAATTAAATGATAACAAATTCAAATAGCGTATTCTACTTAGGCTTAGTCAAAGGACTCAAGCCAGATAATAATGAAGTCTTTCAATACAAGTCCCCCCATAAGCTGACACTTCACCAAAAGGCAAGTGACGTTCTACCCCAGCACCGCGGCCATCTCAATGCTGGACTGCAGCCCCAAATTAAACAAATCCAAACCCCAATGTGACAGGTGTACTCCACAGGGCCGTCTTAATAGCATCATGGGCCCCTGGGCACAGTAATACAAAGGAGCCCTTACCAGCCTGCCCCAATTTACGCACCTACTTATAGTTAAATAAATAGTTGATAGAATCAAACATATATTTATTAATACTTTCAATAAAATCAATTTTAAACAATAAGAAAACATGCCATGATCAAAAGACTAATCAACACAAAGGGCACAGTACAGGGAAAGTCAGGGGGGGCGCAGTACAGGTTCCGGGACACTGCCCCGGACAATGTCATCCTGGGACAGCTTAGTAAAAAGTGTGACTTTCCCAGCAAATATGGGACAGTTGTAAAGTATGATGTAATGCAAGATTATCATAGGGGCCCCCCCATGCACTTGGGGCCCCTGGGCAGTGCCCAGGGGTGCCCATGCATTAAGACAGCCCTGGTACTCCATCCCACCTATAAAAGCCAGGAATAAAGCTTTCTAGATCATTATGCCGATAAGACAAGCCACCGATGAGCGGCATAAACTTCTCCATAGCCTTGTTAATGCCTTTCCTGATTTTCTCCAGAGGTGGGGGGTATAAAACCAAATCAAATGAGGCACCACCTCTGAGAAAACCAGAACAGTATCTGGAAAAGTAATTTTAAACCTAAGCAAATCTCTCTTGATTAAAAAGAGCAAATGCAAAGTTTTTTCTTAACAATATAATTTCCTCCCGCATGGACCACTAGGACCACAGGCGGAGGCCACTGATGACACAACTGTGAAAGAATAAAGTAAAGGGAAGACCATTGCATGCCTCTGATACCTTTCCAGAAAATGTGCAACTCCCATTGCAGAGACAAATCAGCCAAATAGCAT
Organism: Glandirana rugosa; assembly: GCA_018402905.1. Taxonomy (NCBI): domain Eukaryota; kingdom Metazoa; phylum Chordata; class Amphibia; order Anura; family Ranidae; genus Glandirana; species Glandirana rugosa. The sequence continues at coordinate 300,465 of BLSH010253441.1, read as the reverse complement.
CAACGTGAGGCCCGCTTGTGGGCCCAGTACACATAGGAGTGACCGACTATCCAGACAGTACGTTGCAAACCTGAAATTTAAACAGAAACTCCCACCTACCAAACCTTTTAATAATTGCTTCATCCAAACCCATCCTTGCTGCCTCTGTAGCAGCACCTATACAAAAAGAATGAGTAGTAAATTTAAAATGTTGTAATACGGGGGGCGCATGCGCGATGCGGAGCTGAGCGGTCGCACTTGATCGGAGCTCCGCCGGCCTGAGACTGCATATATCACCCCGCGGGCGATCAGCACTACTCCGAGAGTCAGCATTCTTCACATTCTTGTGTGTGAAGGCTTGTGCATGCCTGCGGGCAAGAAAAAATCTCCTAATAGACCACCACAGCAGCACAATTTAACCCATTATCTTCTCCGCTCTGCACAGAAGGAAAGCATGGCTCAAAATGGTGGCAAGGCCCAGGCCTCATCCGGATCCTCAAAGACACAGACATCTGCAGGAAATAACAGTGAGTACTCATCTCATCTTACTAAAGAGGATCTGGATGCTAGTCTTGCAGCTATTTATGAAAAACTAGCAGACAAATTCCAAACTGAAATTTCTAAATCAACCAATGCCCTTACCCAGGAAATATCTGCCTTAGGGAACAGAACAGACGTTCTGGAAACTAAACATGATGAGCTTTCCCTGGCTCATAACGACCTCAGGAGAGAATTTGAGACCCTCTCAGATAACTTTGTGATCATGCAGACGCAATTAGAGGATCTCGAGAACCGAAATAGACGTAATAATTTGCGTATGCGCGGGGTCCCTGAATCCACGACCGACTTGATGCCATCTGTCCTAAAAATTTTTCAAAAATTATTACCAGAAAAAAATGCAAAAGAATTTCTGTGCGACAGGATCCACAGGGCCCTAAGACCTAAACCTCCTCCAGAAAAACCCCCTAGAGACATTGTAATGTGTATGAAGGACTTTCTTACCAAGGAAGAGGTTCTGAGAGCGTCCAGAAATACCCCCAACATTGAGCTAGAGGGGGCTAAGATCCAAATATTTCCTGACATCTCACAGGCAACCCTGGAAAGAAGGCGTAAAATGAAGGATGTCACCTCAGTCCTACAAAGTGCTAGAATACGCTACAGATGGGGATTCCCATTTAAATTAACTGTACCCCACAATGGATCAATTTATACAGTTTTCAATCTAGAAGAGGGAAAAGATCTACTTGTTAAATTGGGCCTGCTTGATCAAGATCTACCACATGTCCCCTCAGGTACACCCAGACCATCCCCTATTTGGAATACACCAGCAGCTAGAGGTACCCAATGGAGATGGCGTCAACCCTTTAGAAATCAAGATGCATGAACTGATACTTTAATGCATTTTCAATTTACATCATACTCTGATAATCGTTTTTTTTATTTTATTTTCTGTTCTCTGTTTTGAATCTCTCTCAATCCTTTCGGATCACAATGTTCTCTATGTGAGCTCTGGACACAGGAAGAGAAGATGAATACTATGGCAAAAGGTTGGTGTATACCAGTGGTTCTCAACTCCGGTCCTCGGGCCCCCCCAACAGGCCAGATTTTAAGTATTACCTTGGGGAGATGCAGACTAGAATACTGCAATCACTGAGCAGTAAAATTCTATCACCTGTGATGTATTTCAGTTATCCTGCAAACCTGGCCTGTTGGGGGGGCCCGAGGACCGGAGTTGAGAACCACTGGTGTATACCATTTATTTGCTTCACAGGACACCGACGAGAAGAAACAGCCCATGTCTTAATAATCATATAGGAAAACATCATCCACGGCTCTACCACAGAACTATATAGATAGTCGAATTCTCGGTCTTGGTCACTAGATGCCGCTATTTTATAATTTTATGCTATATACTACCACAAGCCCTAGACTCTCCAAACATAGTGTCATTTATGTACAGGAGCAATATTCATCTTCTACCATTTGTTTTTGCCCTACCTTTAAATATTGGTATGAAAGACAATTACAGCTTGGATACATTATCCTCTCTCATTGATCATTCCACCACTAACTCCAACCCTACCGAGCTCAGCCCTCTCATACTCAGGAGTTTCTTTCATTCACTACCACTACATTTTTTTTTGTTGTTTTTTCACAAGAACAGTTAGGAGAATGACATTTATCAATCTTGAATATATTGTTTTTCTTCATGAACATTTACCTCAAACTCCCAGTTTTTTCTTTGATATTATTGCGACCTTACTAGTTATATATAATTATGCAGGTTGTGATAAACACAAAAAGTTAACTATTTGGGATTAATGACGATTGCTACTCTGACCACTAGATGTCGCTATTACTCTATTTTTGACATAACCTGATAGTGGATCTCGGATTCTTGCCAAATAATGTTTTTTTTTTTTCTTTTTTTTTGATTTAATTGCAATTTTATGGGCTTCTCTTTATGGGTTTAACCTTTGATTTAATAAGTGACCGGCTCCTATGAGAAGATAAGTCTTTTCTCCAGCAAAAAGCTATTACTTTGTTATTCTTAAATCTGTCTCCTTCATAAATACGGTCTATTTGTATTATAATTGGATGCTCGGTGCGTGGTGTGCAATGAATGGAGGGAATGGGAAAAAACCATATGAAACTCCATTTTTTATCATCTTTAGTATTCTAATCACCTCCCGTTTCCGCCTTTTGCTCCCACGTACTGAGTACCTATAAAAGTATTATTCATTTTATTATTTTATACACAGAATTCATTTTGCGGTCTCACTGGCGCATGATTGTTTCCCCCACTGACCTGGGCTCTCCACCTGTACCACCATTTTGGCGATTAATCCCAAACCATTTCCGTCAACTATTGGATGTGTTGGGGTGGGTGGATGGCCGAGGCCGGTATGTGGACAGTAGTCCACCTTTGATAGTTGTTATTTGGACCATCCTCCTTATTTTAAGGATGGCCCCCATTGTTAATTGTTTTGGTTATTTTTATTTTTTTTTGGTTCAGGTTTTCATTTCACTTGGAAGGTTAAGTTGGGTCACTCTCAAATATACATTACTCCATACTATGCATAGACTCAAAAACACACAGATATTATCTAGTGAGCTTTTTGTAAAAAATGTTTATAATACACATATTTCAACTAACATACCAAAAATGCATTTAAAAGTTATATCACATAATGTACAGGGATTTAATTCCCCACATAAAAGGAAAAAAGCTTTCCGTCATTACAAGAATTTGGGCGCAGACATTATACTAATGCAGGAAACACCACTTCTTAACAGATAAACACCCTCTTTACTTTGATAAATCCTACCATCAACACTACCTTACCTCCTTCTCGAACAAAACCAGAGGAGTCGCAGTATTTATACGTAATACCCTGGTTTTTGACATCCAAAACATATATAGAGACCCCAATAGCTGTTATATTATACTCAAGGGAAATCTTAACAAAAAAGAAATTACCATAGCTTCTATCTATGCCCCCAACGAAACACAAGCAACTTTCTTTAAAGATTTTTTCAACACATTGAACAAATTTTCTTCCCCACATCTAATAATAGGAGGTGATTTTAATCTTACATCCAATCCCTTCCTAGATAGAAGTTCTCAAACTCCATCATCCAAAGCTTTTCCTAAATCTCTATCACGATCCCTAAACTAATTTCAATTAATCGACACATGGAGAGCTCATAACACTGGCAGTAAAGCTTTCACTTTTTACTCACACCCACACGACAGCTATGCCAGACTTGATTATATTTATACTACTCCTATCATTCTTGCAAATTCCCCTAAGGCTGAAATTCTCCCTTGTTCATGGTCAGATCACCTTATTGTGTCATTTGACACATCTCATATAGGCTTAAAACATACAATTTATAATTGGCGCCTTAACGATTCCCTATTAACGAACCCCAGCATTAAAGAACAAATTGATAATCAGATAAAAGACTATTTCATGATTAATAATACCGAAGATATCTCCATACCTTCAATTTGGGTAGCTCACAAAGCAGTAATTAGAGGCCACTGCATAAAAACTGCATCAATCATCAAGAAAGAAAAATCTAGTAGGATAAAGGAACTTACAATAGATCTTAAAAATCTCTACAACAAACTTGGCTACTCTTCTGACCCCCATATTACCATACAAATTCAAAAGAAAAGAGAAGAACTCGACTCAATATTATCTTCAAACACAGAGAAAACACTTAGATATTCTAAATCTAGATTTTTACTTCATAGTAACTCTATGTCTACTATGTTTGCCAGAAAGCTTAACCAATATAATAAACCAACCCACCTATATAAACTAAAAGATCAGAACAACTCCCTAACATCTCACCCTCAAGAAGTTTTGGAGATTTTCACTAAATTCTATGAAAATCTCCTTTCATCCCCCTCATCCCAACCGAGCCCAGAAGCGCTATCATGGCTAGATAAAATTCATATCCCCACCCTCTCTAAAACTCAAGCAGACTCCCTCGGTGATCCTTGCACTGAGGAAGAAATCAACAACATCATAAAAAGTTTAAAAACCTCCACCTCACCTGGCCCAGATGGCTTTTCCTCAACATATTATAAGAAATTTTCCCATATACTACCCCCCCTGGCTCACTAAGCTCTTTAACCATATCTTACAAGGCGGACAATTTCCAAACGAGATGCTTCTGGCAAACATGTCCCTACTTCCGAAACCAGATAAGGACCACTCTCTACCACAAAATTTTAGGCCCATCTCGGTTCTCAACAATGATGTTAAGATATTTGGTAAACTTTTAGCAATTAGACTAGCAGCTGTTATTTCCCCTTTAGTGAATCCTGACCAAACTGGCTTTATTCCTAACAGACAAATAACTGACAATATTAGATTAGTATCCAATATTATGCAAGACTCTAACCTAAAACAAAAATGCACATACCTTCTTAGTCTTGATATACACAAGGCTTTCGATAGTGTTAATTGGACATATTTATTAAAACTGCTCCCCAGATTTGGCATCCCAGAAAAATTTATACATGGCTTTTCCGCCCTTTATAATTGCCCACAAACTAGAATTAAATTACCTGGTTGCAACTCCAATTTCTTTCATATAGGTCGTGGAACAAGACAGGGCTGCCCAGCATCTCCTTTATTATTTGCACTCGCCATAGAACCATTAGCCATTGCAATAAGAAATAATAAAAATATACAAGGCTACAAAGTAGGATCCTCAGAATTCAAATTATCTATGTATGCAGATGACGTTCTTCTTTTTATAACAAACCCTATAGAATCAATCTCTGCCCTTGAGTTGGAGCTTCAAAGCTTTCAAGAAATATCAGGCCTAGGAGTCAACTTCAATAAATGCTCAATTATGGGCATAAATACAGACACAAATTTAATACCCCAAATTAAAAAATATAATTTAAACTTCTGCCCTGAAGGATTCAGATATTTAGGGATCAAACTTACCCCATCTTACAACACCTTAGCATTTAATAATTATAACCCACCCTTTAATAAAATTATGGGCATCATTAAAACATGGACTTCATTTCATATCACATTTTTAGGTAGATTGTGCGCCATAAAAATGATAATTTTACCCAAATTGTTGTTTTTGTTTCGCGCCCTCCCAGCATTAATACCTAAAGGCAAAATAGAATATATTCAACGCCTTATAAATAATTTTATTTGGTTTAACAAGAAACCAAGATGTAGCAATGAGGTACTATATAGACCTCAATCCCTGGGAGGCTATGGACATCCCAATCTATGGCAATACTATCTGTCAGCTAGGTTTTCACAAATGATTCAATGGTACGCTGAGGCTAAGCAGATTCCATGGATAAGGTTCGAACAACTTACAGTCCACCCCTACTTCCTAGAGGGTTTAATGTGGACCAATACAATAAGACACAATACAACTGCAAAATATAACAAAATTGTTACTCAATCTTTACAGTTATGGGCGAAATATGGTCATAATCTATGTTCCCCATCTACTCCCCATCTCCTCGCCTCATTCTTAGGTGATCCCCGCCTTCCACAGGCATTTGAAGACCCAATGACTTTTTCTAATTGGATTGACCTAAAACTCACTAATCTACAAGCTCTCTCTATTCAATCCATCTTTAGCACATTTGACTCCTTACAAAATAAATTCAAACTCCCTATCTCCGAAATTCATAACTATTCAACTATTAAAAACTTCTACTCCAAGTATTATGCTCTTACAACCCCCCCTATGGGGAATATTGTCGAGAAACTTTGTATAACTGCCCCTAGACAAAAAAGCCAAATATCAATTCTATATAAACATTTCATAGAACAGATCATATCCTCCAAAGCAAAATACATGTCCCAATGGGAGACAGATCTGGAATGCTCATTCTCACTTAGAGAATGGTCTATTATGATTCTTAATCTGAACAAATGTACCTGTTCCTCCGCCTTCAGGGAGACACCACTGAAGGTGGTCACCAGATGGTATATGACTCCCTCTAAGATACACTCGTACTACCCCAGTGCTCCATCTAGTTGTTTCAGAGGCTGTGGAAGTCAAGGCACTCTTTTACATACATTTTGGAACTGTGCACTATTGAAGCCAATTTGGGATGCAGTTAACCATATTATTGATAAACTGGCTGATAAACATTATCACCTTGACACCACAAAGCTGCCTCTTATTTAGTAAATTTTCTGACCTCACCAAATCTCAAAATATTTTGGCACACACATTGTGTAGCGCCACCCAATGGATGATTGCATTCAATTGGAAATCTCCCACTCTTTTATGGCAACAAATAATTCAAAGAATGTCTATTATTAAACACACAGAAAATATATATCACTCCTTAAAAGACTCCAAACATATTTTCAACAATAAATGGGACCTATGGGATCAAGCTAATCTGTAAATATTTGCTTACCCAGTTGAACATGCTCACTATGCCTATGCAATACTTATGTATTAGATTAAGTTATACATCTTCTTATCTTTGTCTTTATATGACCGCTGTTATGAGAAATGTATTTTGGATTTTGTATGCTACCTTCCAATAAAAACGTTTGTAAACAAAAAAAAAATGTTGTAATACAGCATACCCCAGACATCTATGAAGGACAGCAGAAAACTGATATTTAGTAAGTGGAAGCTTATCTGAGTGAATTAAAAAATAGCGATAAATTGGGACACCGCTACCAAAGGGCAAATAAACTGATCTGGTCAGGCATGAAGCTGAAACCCAACGCCCCAAACCCAATTCATCCGTCTTTGACCTCCTAATGAAAACCCGAACCACTGATTCACAGACAGAGACATCCAACTGCATGAGGCCAGAAGCACCTTCCTTTGTGAACGGAACCAACTCCGAAACCTGTAAGGAGGCAAAAAAAGGCAAATGAAAGCCGTCCAAAACCAAACAGCTTAGAAAGGAGAAGAACAGACCTCCATGGCGGCCAGACACAGCTGCCTTAAGATGTCAACAGAAATAGGTCTGTGATTATCAGGACTATAGGTAATCCTCTTGTAACCCTTCAAGGCTTGCTTAACTGAGAAAAAACTATTGCAAGCCGGAAGGTTTACGAAGTCTAAAAAAGGAGACTCCTGCCAGCACCCTAACAATATGGCTGTGAGAGAACCGATGCTGCATCAAAAAACAAAGGAAAGCAAGCATGGAGGCTTCAGATGGGGCATCCAACTGAAAATCAAAGGCTGTGGCAAAAGACAGCCGCTGATTCCAAGCGGCAGAGTAAGTCGACCACATCCAGGGAGCCAGTGAATGGCAAATCCCATCACTAATCAACCTCAAATCAGACTCCAAAGGTGCTCCGAACATGGAAGCCGACAGGATCCGCGCTGGGCAGAAGCTGCCGGAAGTGAGCCATCTGAAAATGAGAAAGGGAATCCACAATCACGTTAACAGTTCCAGGGATATCCGAAATATTAAATGACCCCCTCATTGTCAGAATTCATCAAAATCCTTTTATTGGTGAAAAATTTCCCCCAAAGCTCAAAAGCCACGACAACGGGGAAAAGCTCAAGCAGAACAATATTGGATGTGACCTTCCTCTCCAGCCAAGATTGCGGCCATGAACCATTGCACCACTGATTGCGCCAAACTGTGGCAAAACCCTTGGATTTGGCTTTGGCTGTAAACAGCTCCAAATCCGAGCAAAAAACAAAATCGCCCTGAAAAAAGGATCTACTATTATAGGTGGGAAAAACTCAAACCAAATCAAGAGATGATCCCTAAGGTCAAGGGTCAGTCTAATGTGCGAAAAGGGGGAACTTCAAACCTGAAGTGGCCAAATATAAACACCTTCTTCTTACGGAGTAGCCGATAATAGAAAACTTTGCCTCCTCCACCTTAGCCTCCGGGAGCTGAAACTGTAACAGAATTGTATCAATATAAATAGCAAGAAAATCAAGAGAAACAGAAGGGAAGACTGTTTTCTCAGATGCCAACGGAACCCCAAAATTCTCAGAGATGCTGCAAAATAATTTCAACAAACTAAGACAGAGAGGGGAATCAGCAGGACCAACAAACAAAAGATCGTCCAAGTAATGAATAATATTATCAAATCCTGATTCATAAACAACCACCCACTTCAAAAAACTGGAAAAAACTCAAAATAAGTCAAAAACATGACAAGGAGCACCCTATTGGCAAACATCTGTCAAAATAGTAAAAACCCAAGAGAATTAAAAGAGCAGGGGGAAATGGGCAAAGGCCTGAAAGCCGACTTAATGTCCAACTTGGCCAAAAATGCACCCGGGCCACCATAGGTGTGAACAGGTCCATTAGGGGCACAGGGGCGCTGCCCCCTAATCTCCATGCCTGGCACCGGACACAGAACTCTATGAGTTTTTTTTTCTTTTTTTGAAGCACATGATTCGAGTCTGAGGCTCTAATTAGCTTCAAAAAGGTGGGGCTTGGGGCGCAAAGCACTACGCCCCAAGCCCACCCACTTGTGACATTAGCGAATCAATATTCGCTATTGTTTTCTGGCTTCTTCTCCTGGCCAATCAGGACAGGAGGTGGGTCTGTACTATAATATCATCGTTTATAATTACCGTTAATCTTGTTTTGCTTACCTCTAGGTATATGTACAGTCTTTTGGTTCCATGGGGGTGGCGGGTCCAAATAAGAAAGTAAGTAAGTAACCACTACATAGCATGTACCTTTCCCAGATATGTGTGTATGCAACATGGGGTATGTATCAGCATGTAGATATGTCTGGGTATTCATGCTAGGCTGTCCCTCATACAACTCTATCATGTCAAGAACCACTACCAACATCATTGCCTCACTACTTTCATCATTAACATTATTTTTCCAATTATTTTTCTTTCCATTCATCCTCTCATTATCCCCTGGTATCCAAATATCCCCATTTTTGCCCTACTACTCTCATTATTACCATACTTTTTCCTACTTTTTTCCACTTATCCTTTCATGATCCTTTGGAATCTTAATATCCCAATTTTAGTATTGGGATATATGGGACCCGAACATGAAAAATCAAAAGTGCTCATTTTAAAGGCTTATATGCAATGTTATTGCCCTTAAAAGTGTATGGGGACCCGGGTCCTGCCCTAGAGGACATGTATCAATGCAATTTCTTTTTCAGGAGCAGTGATTTTAACCACTTCAGCCCCGGAAGGATTTACCCACTTTCTGACCAGAGCACTTTTTGCGATTCGGCGCTGCGTCGTTTTAACTGACAATTGCGCAGTCGTGCGACGTTGTACCCAAACAAAATTTGCTTCCTTTTTTCTCCCACAAATAGAGCTTTCTTTTGGTGGTATTTGATCATCGCTGCGTCTTTTCTGATCACCATTATAAACAAAAAAAGAACGACAATTTTGCAAAAAAAAACAGTTTTTCTTACTTTTCGCTAAAATACAAATCCAAAAAAAATATATAAATTTTTTTTTTTCCATCGGTTTTGCCCGATTTATATTCTTCCTCATATTTTTGGTAAAAGAAATCACAATCGGCATTTATTGATTGGTTTGCGCAAAAGTGGCCACGTTTACGGATGATGAGTAGAGTTGAGCGAACACCTGGACGTTCGGGTTCGGCGGGTTCGGCCGAACTTTCCAGAAACATTCAGGTTCGGTACCGAACGTCATCCGAACTTTAACCCGGACCCCGAACCCCACTGAAGTTAATGGGGACCCAAAATTATTGGCACAAAAATGACTGTAAAAAAGTCCTGGAAAGTGCTAGAGGGCTGCAAAAGGAAGAAAAATGGGAGAAAGGGAGATGTTATTAGATCTGCAATCTGTCCCTCAAAGCAATAGTAATCTCTACCTAGTCCAGTATCAGATCGTTCTGTAATGCAGGATGAGATGTTATAGATCTACAATTTGTCCCTCAAAGCAGTAGTAATAATCTCTACCTAGTTATTATCACTGCAATCTGTCCCTCACAATCTGTCCCTCACAGTGCCGGCAGCATCCTCTCCCTACACTAACCTGAGAGCATGTGACATGCAGCACTGTGACTTCAGTCTCATATAGAGGCTGGGTCATATGATGCACTGGCCAATCACAGCATGCCATTAGTAGGCATGGCTGTGATGGCTTCTAGGGAAAACCAGTGAAACGCTTGTTGATTGGCTGCCCTGCAGCTATTCAACATGCGTGATAAAATACCAGAACCCAGAACCCGAACCCGAACGTTTTCCCGAACGTTCGGGTTCGGGACACGGACACCCGAAAGTTCGGTACGGACCCAAATTTTTACAGTTCGAGTTCGCTCAACTCCAATGATGAGAATTAATTTCTGGGGTTTTTATTTTTTTTATTTTTTTACTAGTAATGGCGGCGATCTGCAATTTTTAGCGGTACTGCGACATTGCAGCGGACATGTCGGACCATGCTGACACTTTTTTGGGACCAAT
>BLSH010253441.1:234435-289560 GCA_018402905.1 Glandirana rugosa | reverse complement strand
GTAATGATCATTTTTTTATTTTTTTTATTTTTGGGGTCTTTAATTAAGAGTAGTAACCTCAACTCGCTTGAGCTTGACATTTTTAAACCCAGGCATGGCTTGAAAGCCCACAGGCACAGGGCTTGGGCTTGCAAGCCCTTTTGCAAGCCCAAGCCCAAGACCCAAGACCATAAAATAGTGCGTACAACTTATCGACGTCCCGTCGGTTAGTTGTTCGCAAAGTGACCAAAAGGGATCTTCGGTAGTGTCGGTACGGATGATTACCGTACGACACTAACCGGTCACGTAGTATACTGGGCTACCTAGTTATTATCACTGCAATCTGTCCCTCACAATCTGTCCCTCACAGTGCCGGCAGCATCCTCTCCCTACACTAACCTGAGAGCATGTGACATGCAGCACTGTGACTTCAGTCTCATATAGAGGCTGGGTCATATGATGCACTGGCCAATCACAGCATGCCATTAGTAGGCATGGCTGTGATGGCTTCTAGGGAAAACCAGTGAAACGCTTGTTGATTGGCTGCCCTGCAGCTATTCAACATGCGTGATAAAATACCAGAACCCAGAACCCGAACCCGAACGTTTTCCCGAACGTTCGGGTTCGGGACACGGACACCCGAAAGTTCGGTACGGACCCAAATTTTTACAGTTCGAGTTCGCTCAACTCCAATGATGAGAATTAATTTCTGGGGTTTTTATTTTTTTTATTTTTTTACTAGTAATGGCGGCGATCTGCAATTTTTAGCGGTACTGCGACATTGCAGCGGACATGTCGGACCATGCTGACACTTTTTTGGGACCAATGACATTTATACAGCGATCAGAAATTTAAATGTCTACTGATTACTATATAAATGTCATTGGCAGTGAAGGGGTTAACCTGCAGGGTGTAGTGAAGGGGTTAACTGTGTTCCCTAGGCGTGTTCTAACTGTGGGGGGGGGGGGCTAGGCTACCTTGGGCATAAGAGATCTAACTGATCCCAGCGACAGGGATCAGTAGATCTCCTATGCCCTCACTAAAAGAGTGGGGAACCGCCGTGTTTACATCGGCAGTTCCCCGTTCTTTGGCTGTGGCCGCTCATCACGGCTCGCCGGCGGACATCGGGTCCGCCCAAGCCGCGGGCACACTCCTCAGGAGTACGGTAGGCGCGCGCGACCCCTAGCGGCCACCCGCAGATTGGCACTTTTTTACGGCGATTCGCGGTACACATCCACACTGCCGCTGTAAATATGAAGCGCGCAGTGTGGAAGTGATAATGCTTAAAGTGAAAAAAAATGAAAAATTCCTTTAAATATTGTGCCTGGGGGGTGTCCTTAGTCGGTGTGTAAAAGGGCCCATCTCTGTGAGGTGTAGAACATGGCCAGAGCAAAATGACATTTCCATCATTTCCAAAAATTGTCATTTAAAAGCATGGCTGTAATGTATTGCCGGTTCCCGGCACTATACAGAAAATCACTGAACAAAAGAGTGTAGTGTAAAAAAAAAACAAGAGGCAGCTTGTGAAAAGTCCTTAATTTTGTATTATAGCTCTTTTTTTCTTTCTTCCTCCATCTTCTCCTGGCCCGGTCCTTCTTCTGGTCTTCTGCTTGTTCTTTTAGCCTTCTTGCTTCCTCTCTTCGTCTTCAAACTTCAATCTTCATCTTCTTTCACCGCCGCCACTCTCTCCGCTGCTGCAGTCTGTCTCCCAGAATGGGCGGTCTTCACAATGACAGTTATTTTATAAGAAGGGGCGGTGACACCCAGTGATGTAAATGGGTGACCCGACCCCTCTGATATCACATGACATCAGAAGGGGCGGGTTCACTCAGTTACGTCAGTGGGTGGCCCTGCCCTGTCAGGAATAATCCAGCTGGTGGCGCTGTGGCTCAGGGGTCCATGGGCTGCAGTTCCGGTATCCACCAGCGGGTGTCAGTAAAGGGCTCACCTGTTGGTGGCTCCTGGATCCATAGGCCACTGTTCTGGGGTCCACCAGTGGGTGTCTCCCAGTAATCAGAGGCTCATGAGTCACCACCTGATGCTCGTTAGAGGAAGGATATTTAAACCCTGAATAGATAAATGTATGTGTTCTGCGCAGACGGATAACAGATTTAATCTTAGAGCTGCAGCCCCCACCGTAACTTCACCGGAGCGTAGTCAAAATTAATAACTTTTGTGGTGGATCTGGCGCCACTCTATTGAGGACCTTGCTATTGAATCGTATTGTAAGTTTATTTTAATATACCTTGGTGTAGGCAGAATTAATATAAGTGCCTAATTGCGTAAATGAATGAATACAAAAGTGCAAATCCCCGAATAAATGCAATATCATAAGTAAGGCTAGATGACCGTTATGTCTTGGTCTTATTAAGGAAAGGTGTATGGGTAAATTATCCTGAAGATATCCGATCAGTAATTATTCATTTACTCATAAGGTGCAAAATATGTAAAGTGCAAAATTAGCCCATAGCATTTCAAAGAAATATATAAGGTACAATTTAAATTCATAACATTTCAGAAAAAAAACATATAGGTGTAAAAACACAAAAAAATCACAAATAAAAAATTAAAATTAAAAATTAGAAAATTAAAAAAATATAATTAGATTAATAAATGTGTGATGATATATTTCCTTATATTACAACAGGTGCATAAAGTGCCAAATAGTGCGAACAATATTTGTGTAACACTACACAAATATAAGCAGCAAGCATTCATATAAAGCCCCCCTACCGCTAAGATGATGGCTTCTTTAAGTGCTCACTCCACTTCACTCATATGTGTCAGGTGAAATTTGCTCCATGCTCCCCAGTTGTGAAAACACTCACCGGAAGACAGTCCCCACCAGGGGGTGCCAGCATGAATCTCTCAAATGGTCCTATGCTTCATTTGCAGACCGAACATCTCTCCCATAAAGATACATGTAAAAGAGGAGCCACTATCTAGTATCTTATTGTATAAAACAAGTGAAATCCACTCACATTTATGAAGATTTAACAGGCATTTGTTGTGTACAATATCTCCCCCGCTTCCTTGGTCAGTCTGCTGTGTTGTCTACAATCCACTGCTGAAAACTGGAAGTGACGTAAGACGTATGGCGCCGCCCTATGCGTTTCGTCATCGGACGTCTACTGGAGCGGTGCCATCTTGGTACACTCCCGGCGTTATATAGTCATGAGGGGAGGTGTTCCTTCTATTGTAATTAGCAGCCATATTTGGTTAGACCAAAACAAATGTGTCGGGAGCCATATTGCCGTGGCTCAACCAAATAGAGAATAGGTATGCGGTGGTTGCATAATTATAATCATACGAGGAACGAAAATCCAACGCAAAATAGTGTGTAGTAATTAGTCTGGGTTCACAGCAGTACACATGGGCTGGCACAAATCGTTATTCTCTTACGTACTTTGAGTGCAGTTAAAAGGCACTATATGTGCTAAAAGAAAGAGGATTCAAGCTATTAAATACAAAAGGAATAAATGTAAGCCATATTGCTGTATCTATTAGTAATACCAAATATGGCGGCTAATTACAATAGGAGAAACACCTTCCCTCATGACTATATAACGCTGGGAGTGTACCAAGATGGCACCGCTCCAGTAGATGTCTGATGACGAAATGCGTAAGGGTGGTGCCATACGTCTTACGTCACTTCCGGTTTTCAGCAGTGGATCGCAGACAACACAGCAGACTGACCCAGGAAGCGGGGGAGATAATGTACACAACAAATGCCCTTTAAATCTTTGTAAATGTGATTGGATTTCACTTGTTTTATACAATTAAGAGTCTTAACATATTATACTAGATAGCGGCTCCTCTTTTACATGTATCTTTATGGGAGAGATGTTCGGTCTGCAAATGAAGCATAGGACCATTTGAGAGATTCATGCTGGCACCCCCTGGTGGGGACTGTCTTCTGGTGAGTGTTTTCACAAACCCTTAATGAAGCATCTGTAAAAATTTGTAAAGCCCACAAAATGTTGGACCCCTTTCTTCTCAGATTGTGCTGGCCAGTCCAGGATAGTAGAGACCTTTTGTGGATCCATGTTGATGCCTGTTACGGATATGACTAGTCCAAGGAAATTAATGCTGGACTGTTCAAAGGAACATTTCTCCGCTTTGGCATATAGCCCATGTTGTCGCAGACAAGCCAGAACTGAAGAGACATGTTTGCGATGTTCCTCAAGGGAGGAGGAGAAAATCAGGATGTCATCTAAGTAAATAATGATGAACAAGTCCAAATAATCCCGGAATACATAATTTACGAAGTGCTGGAAGGTGGCGGGCGCATTACACAGCCCAAAGGGCATAACCAGGTACTCATAATGCCCGAATCGAGTGCAAAAAGTGGTTTTCCACTCGTCACCTTCCCGGATATGGGCCAAGTTATAAGCTCCCCGGAGATCCAATTTGGTAAAGACGACAGCGGAGTCCAGTCTCTGGGACAGTTCCCAAACCAGGGGTAGGGGATAGCGTTTTTTAACCGTGATTCTGTTGAGCTCCCTGTAGTCTATGCTAGGTTGCAAAGACCGATCCTTATTTTTAACAAAGAAGATGCCAGCCCCCGCAGGGGATGTAGAAGATCTGATGAAGCCTTTATCCAAATTGTCATCCAGGTAGGCCTTGAGGGCCGCCAACTCCGGTTCGGACAAGGGATAGATCCTCCCAAAGGGTACTTCGGCTCCGGGCAGGAGCTCAATAGGGCAGTCGTATGGCCTGTGAGGTGGTAGTTGCTCTGCTCCCTTTTTTCTAAAGACATCTAGATAGCTATGATAGGCTGCGGGCACAGCTAGCCGGACATCAGGGTCGGGATCCGGGTTCAGGCTGAGCAGAGTAGGAGTAGCTTCCTTGGGCCCCTGGAGGCAGTGTTGGTGACAATAGTTGTACTGAAAGTTTACAGTGCCATTGGTCCAATCAATGTCTGGGTCATGTGCCCGGAGCCAGGGCAGGCCCAAAATTATGGGGAACAAGGGGGGCGCTATGGTGTCCAGGCGAAGCAACTCCTGATGGCCATCAGCTATGGTGGCAAGGAGAGGAGCGGTTTCGTGGGTGACGGTACCGGACTTGATGGGGGATCCATCCACCAGGTGGATGGTCATCTGGTGGGTCTTGGGTAGAAGTGGAATGTGGTGTGCAGCCACATATTTCTCATCCATGAAGCAACTGCATGCACCCGAATCAATAATTGCCGTGACCTGGGTAATCCCTCCGGGAAGCTGCAGAGAAAGGGAGATGACAAAGTGAGAGACCTGACTGCACATGTTAGACATTCCTGCTGAAGAAACCGGCTTGGCAGGGCAGGATCTCACCATATGCCCTGGTTCCCCACAGTACAAGCACAGGTTCAGGGAGAACCTCCGTTGGCTCTCTTCAGGGGTCAGAGAAGGGCGCAGTAGCCCTAACTGCATGGGCTCGGGTTGGTTCACAGGAGAGGAGGAGGAGGTCACTAGCGGAAAAGGAGCCAGACTTGGGTATCTTGGAACACGGGGCAGCATCCATGTGGGCCACAAGGGAACTGAGGCTCTTTCGATGTGGCATTCCCGGAGTTGCCAGTTAATCTGGATCGCCAGGTTGATGAGGGCTTCCAGGGTGTTGGGCACCCCTATGCGGGCCAACTTGTCCTTGAGGGACTCAGACAGACCCAGGCGGAACTGGTAACTGAGTGCAGTGCCATTCAAGGCTGCGTCTGCACTCCACTTCCGGAACTCCGCCACATAGTCCTCCATGGACCGACGACCCTGCGTGAGAGTATGCAATGTGGCTTCCGCTGTAGCGGCCTGGAGAGGGTCATCATAAAGCTGCTCCATTGCTTGGAAGAAGGCAGCTAAGGTGGCGACCTCTGGGGCTCTCTGCTGCCAGAGTCTGTAGGCCCAAGACTGGGGCTCATCCTGCAGGAGGGAGATGACTAGACCCACTTTTGTGGCCTCCAGTGAGAATGTGCGGGGCTGGAGACCGAAGTACAGCTCACATGCATTCCTGAAGGCTCTGAACTTGCGCCGGTCCCCTGTAAACTTTTACTGTAAAGGGACTTTAGGTTCCAATGGCAGGGCCACAATGGTGCGACCTGCG
Organism: Glandirana rugosa; assembly: GCA_018402905.1. Taxonomy (NCBI): domain Eukaryota; kingdom Metazoa; phylum Chordata; class Amphibia; order Anura; family Ranidae; genus Glandirana; species Glandirana rugosa. The sequence goes on along the minus strand of BLSH010253441.1, from coordinate 283,512 downwards.
GACTGAATAGTCCCAGAAGCTGCAGGCGCAGCAAGCTCCTGAACCCGTTCTTCCAGCCGGGTATAGCCTTCTTTTAGGCTTTGGACCGCCCATGTAAGGCTGGCCAGATAGACACAAAGTTCCTCCATAGCAGAGGGTGCTCCCTGCGCAGATTAAGACATGGCTGTCCATTACTGTCACGCACCTGGTGGGGGAGTCTGTCTTGTGCAGGAAGTAACCACTCTTGTGGCCTGGTTCGAGGGTCCCCGGTAGAGCAGACAGGGAGCCCAGGAGCTCAGGGGGAATGAGGGCTGGACAGGATCCCTGGTGGTGATATGGATGGTCCAGTGAAGCTCGTGCAGATAGTGGATGGTCGTACAGGCTGGGTCGGTAGCAGGCGGGCAATGCGGTACAAAGGGTTCAGGCAGAGGGGTCGTCAGATGCAGGCAGGGTCGTCAACAGGCTGGCAGCGAAGTACAAAAGGATCAGGCAGAAGAGTGGTTATGGGCAAACTGGGAGTCGGTGCAGGTAGAAATCAACAAGGTCAACCTGGGTCACAGGATCAGATAAACAGGAAATCAGGTCGCTCAGGAACACTCACACGCTGTAGAACAGACAACACTGACTGCTGGGCATTGTGAGCTTAAATGGGGCCGTTTGGCGCCGTTTCCTGCGCATGCACGTGCATGGGAGCGCGCGCGCATGAACGCGCACGGGCGCGCGAACGAGCAAAAAACGGCAAACAGTCCCTCTTTTCCTAACAAAGACTAAGACATAACAGTCATCTAGCCTTACTTATGATATTGAATTTATTTGGGGATTTGCACTTTTGTATTCATTAATTTATGCAATTAGGCACTTATATTAATTCTCCCTACACCAAGGTACATTGAAATAAACTTACAATACGATTCAATAGCAAGGTCCTGAATAGAGTGGCGCCAGATCCACCACAAAAGCTATTAATATTTAAACCCTGTCTACCATATGCTCAGTGTCTTGGTGTTCATCTCCTTGTGCCTCTGTATCCTGTAGCCTGTATCTTGAATCCTGTATCCTTAAGCCCTGAACCCTGAACCTGCTCCTGGACCCCTGTCTGTAGCATGATCTCCCCCCCGCGTTCCCCTGCTTCCACCCCCTGTTTCTGTCTTGTCCTGCTCCCTGCTCCATCTGACTGATCTCTCGTGCATGACCCTGGCCTGGCTTCATTTACGGTTTGGACATTTCCCTATACCTGTTTAGGCAGTTTCAATGTTTGTGTCTGGCATTCTCTGTTGCAGTTCACACATCTCTGGTCACACCAGTTACTGACATAGCACCAAGGCCAGTTCTGACCAGAAGTGACTGCACAGAGAAGCCATCTTGGTTTTGGTAGGAACATGCATCCGGAGGAGGTTGTTTATTTTTCTCTGCTGGAGACAGAGGTTCATGATTATTGCTGCCAGACATTGAAGGAGTGGACTAGTTATCAGCTTTTGGAATATATACATCTGGCTCATGTCCTAGTTGATCAGGGCAGTATGTTGTTTGGTGATGTTCAGCCTTTGATTCAGATTTGTGCAGAGTTGGCTTTGTCCAGCATTCCTAAGGGCAGTGATGATTTTTCCCCTCCCTTCAGTAAGGCTCAGGTAGAATCGCTGGTATGGTTATTAGAAGATGACCCAGCTTATTTCTTTAAGCATTATTCGGCATGCCCTCAACAGGTGTTAATGGAATGCATTAACACAGTGCAGGCTCTTGTCAGACAGGCCGCATGTACACCAAATTTTGTTCAACCTTTACTACAGGCATGGTCAGATATATGGTATTCAGCCCCAGTCAGCTTGCACCAACCCATTCCTGCCACCAGAGACCTACCTGCTCAAAGTTCTCTCTCTTCTTCAACTACAGCAACCACAGTCACAGCCCAATATACTCTGCTAACTACCAAATATGAGTACCCGTTTGCACCTGCTGCACCTACCCTGCCTTTAACCCACCTACCTCTTCTGCGCTGCCTGCAACTATTCCACAAAAATCCCCCTTATTGACCGCTCCCTCTTTTTTACCATACTCCAGCCATACTCTTCCATCAGCTGCACCCCCTACTTACACCCCTGCAGCCACTTACAGAACTCCAGTAGTAAAACCTAAAAAGAAATGGAAGTTTTTCCCAACCCACACTATCCAGCCTTTATGCAATACTGCCTCCACACCAACCAATCTGCTCCAGACTGCCTCCACACCAACCGATCTGCTCCAGTCTGCCTCCACACCAGCTGATCTGTTCCAATCTGCCTTTACACCAACCGATCTGTTCTAGTCTGCTTCCACACCAACCAATCTGCTCCAGTCTGCCTTCACACCACCCCATCTGCTCCAGTCCACCTCCATGATTACCAATAGGGTTTGGCCTGCTTCTGATAAACCTAAGCATGCTGTCCAGTCTGGTGATCCTGCACCCACTGTCTGGCCTGCTGATCCTGTGCCCGCTGTCCAGCCTGCTGATCCTGCACCCGCTGTCCAGCCTGTTGATCCTGTGCCCGCTGTCCAGCCTGCTGATTCTGTGCCTGCTGTCCTGCCTGCTGATTCTGTGCCCACTGTACAGTCTGATGATCCGGTACCTGCTGTCCAGTCTGATGATCCAGTGCCCGCTGTCCAGCCTGATGTTCTGGTGTCTGCTGTCCAGCCTGATGATCCAGTGTCTGCTAACCAGTCTCATTATTGTAAGGGCAATTATAATACCTTGTAAGAATTATAATTTGCCTGCGCTAATAAGCGCACTTTTTGGCTCTTTTGCATAATGCATTTGAGTGCACTCGTGTTAAAGTAAGTAAGACAGACACAAATAACTGTTCTCATTGCAAGCTCGCAGGGTTGTCCTGGGTGGCCAAGCTTTCAGGCTTTATTTATAGGAATCAAACAAGGTAACAGGTAACAAAGAAATTTGGTGGCTTCACAATCAGCCAATCAGCCTCCAAGGCACAGTCACATGACATGAGCTCAATACAAAACCACCAACCAATGACACACTTGTTTATATTCAAACGATACAATAGAAGAGGCGTGCATGCATGGGGGGTTGGCCGGCCTGTATGAGCAACAGCTGTTTCCAGATAACAATGAAAGCCATGTGGACACATGGCTTCCATTGGAAAACAATGCACTGTCTCACAGAGGCCCTCCAAGCAAAATGCCAAACATACAAACCTCGAACTGCCATTACAACGAATCGCCATCAAATACAGCTCTATGAACTATACTCCATGGCGATTATACTACTGTTTATTAAAGGGTAAATTATGCACAAAGGAATATAGCTGTAGATTTCTGTCACATTGATCAGATGCGACAGAAAGCTTATAGATCATTATAATTACATAAAAGGCAATACTAATTCCATAACGTAAGTAAATCGCCGCCAAGCAGATCAATCTGTACATAATACAGGGGCCCCCCGATTGACGGTAATACACTCACGCCACAGAACGTGCACTGCACCTCAAAGATCCGGACCGGCGTTTGCTCCAGCGTTAACTGCTCAGGGCGCCTGCTGGCCGGGATGATCGGGCGGGTAGCGTGTAGTTATCAAATAATGGAAGGTTTTCATTGTAAATGGCCTTTCCTCAATATCGGTTAAAGCCATATTCGCTGTACACAGAGAATACCGGTAAACCGACACTGGGAGACACTGTGACAATACATAATACACATCCTAAATTTCTACAACATTATCCGATGCCCACTGACCAGTCTGATGATCTGGTACCCGCTATCCAGTCTGATGATCCAGTGCCCGATGTCCAGTCTGATGATGTGGTGCCCACTGTCCAGTCTGATGATGCGGTGACCACTGTCCAGTCTGACAATCCGGTGTCTGCTGTCCAGTCTGATGATCTGGTGCCCGCTGTCCAGTCTGATGATCCGGTGCCTGCTGTCCAACCTGATGTTCTGGTGTCCACTGTCCAGCCTGATGATCTGGTGTCCGCTAACTGGTCTGATGATCTGATGCCCGCTGACAAGTCTGATGATCTGGTGCCTGCTGTCCAGCCTGATGTTCTGGTGTCCACTGTCCAGCCTGATGATCTGGTGTCCGCTAATCGGTCTGATGATGTAGTGCCCGATGTCAAGTCTGATGATGCAATGCCCGCTGACAAGTCTGATGATCTGGTGCCTGCTGTCCAGTCTGATGATCAAGTGCCTGCTGTCCAGTTTGATGATCTGGTGCCTGCTGTCCAGTTTGATCATCCGGTGCCCGCTGTCCAGTTTGATGATCCGGTGCCCGCTGTCCAGTCTGATGATCTGGTGCCCGCTGTCCAGTCTGATCTGGTATCCGCTGTCCAGCCTGATGTTCCGGTGCCTGCTGTCCAGCCTGATGATCCTGTGCCTGCTGTAGAGTCTGATGATCCAGTGCCCGCTGTCCAGCCTTATGTTCCGGTGTCCGCTGTCCAGCCTGATGATCCAGTGCCTGCTGTCCAGTATGATGATCCAGTGCCTGCTGTCCAGTCTGATGGTCCGGTGCCTGCTGTTCTGTCTGATGATCCGGTGCCTACTGTCCAGTCTGATGATACAGTGCCCGCTGTCCAGTCTGATGATCCAGCACCCGCTGTCCAGATTTAGGATCCAATGCCCACTGTCCAGTCTAATGATCCAGTGCCCGCTGTCCAGTCTGATGATCTGGTGCCCGCTGTCCAGTCTGATCCAGTGCCTGCTGTCCAGCCTGATAATCAAGTGCCCGTTTTCCAGTATGATGATACGTTGCCTGCTGTCCAGTCTGATGATCCGGTGACCGCTGTCCAGTTTGATGATCCAGTGCCTGTCATCCAGTCTGATGATCCGGTGCCCGCTGTCCAGTCTGACGATCCGGTTTCTGCTGTCCAGTCTGACCATCCAGTGCTCACTGTCCAGTTTGATGATCCAGTGCCCACTGTCCAGTCTGATGATACGATGCCCGCTGTCCAGTCTGATGGTCGGGTGCCTGCTGTCCATTCTGATGATCCAGTGCCCGCTGTCCAGTCTTATGATCCAGTGCCTGCTGTCCAGTCTGATGATCTGGTGCCCGCTGTCCAGTCTGATGATCCGGTGCCTGCTGTCGAGCCTGATGTTCTGGTGTCCACTGTCCAGCCTGATGATCTGGTGTCTGCTAACTGGTCTGATGATCTGATGCCTGCTGACCAGTCTGATGATCTGGTGCCTGCTGTCCAGTCTGATGTTCTGGTACCCACTGTCCAGTCTGATGATCTGGTGCCCGATGTCCAGTCTGATGATGCGGTGCCTGCTGACAAGTCTGATGATCTGGTGCCTGCTGTCCAGTTTGATGATCTGGTGCCCGCTGTCCAGTTTGATGATCCGGTGCCCGCTGTCCAGTCTAATGTTCTGGTGCCCGCTGTCCAGTCTGATCTGGTGCCCACTGTCCAGCCTGATGTTCCGGTGCCTTCTGTCCAGCTTGATGATCCTTTGCCTGCTGTCCAGTCTGATGATCCAGTGCCCGCTGTCCAGCCTGATGTTCCAGTGTCCGCTGTCCAGCCTGATGATCCAGTGCCTGCTGTCCAGTATGATGATCCAGTGCCTGCTGTCCAGTCTGATGATCTGGTGCCTGCTGTCCAGTCTGATGATCCGGTGCCTGCTGTCCAGTCTGATGATCCAGTGCCCGCTGTCCAGTCTGATGATCCAGCACCCGCTGTCCAGTTTGAGGATCCAGTGCCCACTGTCCAGTCTGATCCAGTGCCTGCTGTCCAGCCTGATAATCAAGCGCCCGCTTTCCAGTATGATGATCCCCTGCCTGCTGTCCAGTCTGATGATCCGGTGACCGCTGTATAGTTTGATGATCCAGTGCCTGCCGTCCAGTCTGATGATCCGGTGCACGCTGTCCAGTCTGACGATCCAGTGTCTGCTGTCCAGTCTGACCATCCAGTGCCCTCTGTCCAGTCTGACAATCCAGTGTCCACTGTCCAGTCTGATGATACGATGCACCCTGTCCAGTCTGATGGTCGGGTGCCTGCTGTCCATTCTGAAGATCCAGTGCCCGCTGTCCAGTCTGATGATCCGGTGCCTGCTGTCCAGACTGATGATCTGTTGCCCGCTGTCCAGTCTGATGATCCGGTGCCCGATGTCCAGTCTGATGATGTGGTGCCCGCTGTCCAGTCTGACGATCTGGTGTCTGCTGTCCAGTCTGTTGATCTGGATCCCGCTGTCCAGTCTGATGATCCGGTGCCTGCTGTCCAGCCTGATGTTCTGGTGTGCACTGTCCAGCCTGATGATCTGGTGTCCACTAACCGGTCTGATGATCTAGTGCCTGATGTCCAGTCTAATGATGCAATGCCTGCTGACAAGTCTGATAATCTGGTGCCTGCTGTCCAGTCTGATGATCCAGTGCCTTCTGTCCAGTCTGATGATCCAGTGCCCGCTGTCCAGTCTGATCTGGTGCCCGCTGTCCAGCCTGATGTTCTGGTGTCCACTGTCCAGCCTGATGATCCAGTGCCTGCTGTCCAGTATGATGATCCAGTGCCTGCTGTCCAGTCTGATGATCCGGTGCCTGCTGTCCTGTCTGATGATACGGTGCCCACTGTCCAGTCTGATGATCCAGTGCCCCCTGTCCAGTCTGATGATCCAGCACCCGCTGTCCAGTCTGAGGATCCAGTGCCCACTCTCCAGTCTGATGATCCAGTGCCCGCTGTCCAGTCTGATCCAGTGTCTGCTGTCAAGCCTGATAATCAAGTGCCCGCTTTCCAATATGATGATACATTGCCTGCTTTCCAGTCTGATGATCCGGTGACCGCTGTCCAGTTTGATGATCCAGTGCCTGCCGTCCAGTCTGATGATCCGGTGCACGCTGTCCAGTCTGACGATCCGGTGTCTGCTGTCCAGTCTGACCATCCAGTGCCCTCTGTCTAGTCTGACAATCCAGTGTCCACTGTCCAGTCTGATGATACGATGCACCCTGTCCAGTCTGATGGTCGGGTGCCTGCTGTCCATTCTGAAGATCCAGTGCCCGCTGTCCAGTCTGATGATCCGGTGCCTGCTGTCCAGACTGATGATCTGTTGCCCGCTGTCCAGTCTGATGATCCGGTGCCCGATGTCCAGTCTGATGATGTGGTACCCGCTGTCCAGTCTGATGATCTGGTGTCTGCTGTCCAGTCTGTTGATCTGGATCCCGCTGTCCAGTCTGATGATCCGGTGCCTGCTGTCCAGCCTGATGTTCTGGTGTGCACTGTCCAGCCTGATGATCTGGTGTCCACTAACCGGTCTGATGATCTAGTGCCTGATGTCCAGTCTAATGATGCAATGCCTGCTGACAAGTCTGATAATCTGGTGCCTGCTGTCCAGTCTGATGATCCAGTGCCTTCTGTCCAGTCTGATGATCCAGTGCCTGCTGTCCAGTTGGATGATCTAGTGCCTGCTGTCCAGTTTGATGATCCGGTGCCCGCTGTCCAGTCTGATGATCTGGTAACCACTGTCCAGTCTGATCTGGTGCCCGCTGTCCAGCCTGATGTTCCGGTGTCCGCTGTCCAGCCTGATGATCCAGTGCCTGCTGTCCAGTATGATGATCCAGTGCCTGCTGTCCAGTCTGATGATCCGGTGCCTGCTGTCCTGTCTGATGATGCGGTGCCCACTGTCCAGTCTTATGATCCAGTGCCCCCTGTCCAGTCTGATGATCCAGCACCCGCTGTCCAGTCTGAGGATCCAGTGCCCACTGTCCAGTCTGATGATCCAGTGCCCACTGTCCAGTCTGATCCAGTGTCTGCTGTCAAGCCTGATAATCAAGTGCCCGCTTTCCAATATGATGATACGTTGCCTGCTGTCCAGTCTGATGATCCGGTGACCGCTGTCCAGTTTGATGATCCAGTGCCTGCCATCCAGTCTGATGATCCGGTGCCCACTGTCCAGTCTGACGATCCGGTGTCTGCTGTCAAGTCTGACGATCCAGTGCCCAGTGTCCAGTCTGACGATCCAGTGCCCACTGTCCAGTCTTATGATACGATGCCCGCTGTCCAGTCTGATGGTCGGGTGCCTGCTGTCCATTCTGATGATCCAGTGCCCGCTGTCCAGTCTGATGATCCGGTACCTGCTGTCCAGTCTGATGATCTGGTGCCTGCTGTCCAGTCTGATGATCCGGTGCCTGCTGTTCAGCCTGATGTTCTGGTGTTCACTGTCCAGCCTGGTGATCTGGTGTCTGCTAACCGCTCTGATGATCTGCTGCCCGCTGACCAATCTGATGATCCGGTGCCTGCTGTCCAGTCTGATGTTCTGGTACCCACTGTCCAGTCTGATGATCTGGTTCCCGATGTCCAGTCTGATGATGCGGTGCCCGCTGACAAGTCTGATGATCTGGTGCCTGCTGTCCAGTCTGATGATCCAGTGCCTGCTGTCCAGTTTGATGATCTGGTTCCTGCTGTCCATCTTGATGATCCGGTGCCCGCTGTCCAGTTTGATGATCTGGTGCCCGCTGTCCAGTCTGATGATCTGCTACCTGCTGTCCAGTCTGATCTGGTGCCCACTGTTCAGCCTGATGTTCCGGTGCCTTCTGTCCAGCCTGATGATCCTGTGCCTGCTGTCCAGTCTGATGATCCAGTGCCCGCTGTCCAGTATGATGATCCAGTGCCTTCTGTCCAGCCTGATGTTCCAGTGTCTGCTGTCCAGCCTGATGATCCAGTGCCTGCTGTCCAGTATGATGATCCAGTGCCTTCTGTCCAGTCTGATGATCCGGTGCCTGCTGTCCAGTCTGATGAATCGGTGCCCACTGTCCAGTCTGATGATCCAGTGACAGTTGTCCAGTCTGATGATCCAGCACCTGTGGTCCAGTCTGAGGATCCAGTGCCCACTTTCCAGTCTGATGATCCAGTGCCCGCTGTCCAGTCTGATGATCCGGTGCCTGCTTTCCAGTCTGATCACGTGCCTGCTGTCCAGCCTGATAATCAAGCGCCCGCTTTCCAGTATGATGATCCGTTCCCTTCTGTCCATTCTGATGATCCGGTTGACCGCTGTCCAGTTTGATGATCCAGTGCCTGCCGTCTAGTCTGATGATCCGGTGCACGCTATCCAGTCTGACGATCCGGTGTCTGCTGTCCAGTCTGACCATCCAGTGCCCACTGTCCAGACTGATGATACGATGCCCACTGTCCAGTCTGATGTTCTTGTGCCTGCTGTCCAGTCTGATGTTCTGGTGTCCACTGTCCAGCCTGATGATCTGGTGTCCGCTAACAGGTCTGATGATCTGATGCCCGCTGACTAATCTGATGATCCGGTGCCTGCTGTCCAGTCTGATGTTCCTGTACCCACTGTCCAGTCTGATGATCTGGTGCCCGATGTCCAGTCTGATGATGGGGTGCCCGCTGACAAGTCTAATGATCTGGTGCCTGCTGTCCAGTCTGATGATCCAGTGCCTGCTGTCCAGTTTGATGATCTTGTGCCTGTTGTCCAGTGTTATGATCCGGTGGCCACTGTCCAGTTTGATGATCCGGTGCCCGCTGTCCAGTCTGATGATCTGGTGCACGCTGTCCAGTCAGATCTGGTGCACGCTGTTCAGCCTGATGATCCTGTGTCTGCTGTCCAGTCTGATGATCCAGTGCCCGCTGTCCAGCCTGATGTTCTGGTGTCCCCTGTCTAGCCTGATGATCCAGTGCCTGCTTTCCAGTATGATGATCCAGTGCCTGCTGTCCAGTCTGATGATCCAGTGCCCGCTGTCCAGTCTGATGATCCAGCACCTGCTGTCCAGTCTGAGGATCCAGTGCCTGCTGTCAAGTCTGATCCAGTGCCTGCTGTCTAGCCTGATAATCAAGTGTTCGCTTTTCAGTATGATGATCCGTTGCCCGCTTTCCAGTCTGATGATCCGGTGCCCGCTGTCCAGTCTGAGGATCCGGTATCTGCTGTCCAGTCTGACGATCCAGTGCCAACTGTCCAGTCTGATGATCCGGTGCCTGCTGTCCAGTCTGATGATCTGGTGCCCGCTGTCCAGTCTGATGATCTGGTGCCCGCTGTCCAGTCTGATAATCCGGTGCCTGCTGTCCAGTCTGATGTTTCGGTACCCACTGTCCAGTCTGATGATCTGGTGTCCGATGTCCAGTCTGATGATGCGATGCCCGCTGACAAGTCTGATGATCCGGTGCCTGCTGTCCAGTTTGATGATCTTGTGCCTGCTGTCCAGTTTAATGATCCGGTGCCCGCTGTCCAGTTTGATGATCCGGTGCCCGTTGTCCAGTCTGATGATCTGGTGCACGCTGTCCAGTCTGATCTGGTGCCCGCTGTCCAGCCTGATGTTCCGGTGCCTGCTGTCCAGCCTGATGATCCAGCGCCTGCTGTCCAGTCTGATGATCCAGTGCCTGCTATCCAGTCTGATGTTCCAGTGTCTGCTGTCCTGCCTGATGATCCAGTGCCTGCTGTCCAGTATGATGATCCAGTGCTTGCTGTCCAGTCTGATGAGCCGGTGCCTGCTGTCCAGTCTGATGATCCAATGCCCGCTGTCCAGTCTGATGATCCAGCACCTGCTGTCCAGTCTGAGGATCCAGTGCCCACTGTCCAGTCTGATGATCCAGTGCCCGCTATCCAGTCTGATGATCCGTTGCCCTCTGTCCAGTCTAATCCAGTGCCTGCTGTCTAGCCTGATAATCAAGTGCTCGCTTTTCAGTATGATGATCCGTTACCCGCTTTCCAGTCTGATGATCCAGTGCCTGTTGTCCAGTCTGACGATCCGGTGTCTGCTGTCCAGTCTGACGATCCAGTGCCCAATGTCCAGTCTAACGATCCAGTGCCCACTGTCCAGTCTGATGATACGATGCCCGCTGTCCAGTCTGATGGTCGGGTGCCTGCTGTCCATTCTGATGATATAGTGACAACTGTCCAGTCTGATGATCCGGTGCCTGCTGTCCAGTCTGATGATCTGGTGCCCGCTGTCCAGTCTGATGATCCGTTGCCTGCTGTCCAGCCTGATGTTCTGATGGCCACGGTCCAGTCTGATGATCTGGTGCCCGATGTCCAGTCTGATGATGCGGTGCCCGCTGACAAGTCTGATGATCCAGTGCCTGCTGTGCAGTCTGATGATCCAGTGCCTGCTATCCAGTTTGATAATCTTGTGCCTGCTGTCCAGTTTGATGATCCGGTGCCCGCTGTCTAGTCTGATAATCTGGTGCACGCTGTCCAGTCTGATCTGGTGCCCGCTGTCCAGCCTGATGTTCCGGTGCCTGCTCTCCAGCCTGATGATCCTGTGCCTGCTGTCCAGTCTGATGATCCAGTGCCCGCTGTCCAGCCTGATGTTCTGGTGACCGCTGTCCAGCCTGATGATCCAGTGCCTGCTGTTCAGTATGATGGTCCGGTGCCCGCTGTCCAGTCTGACGATTCGGTGTCTGAAGTCCAGTCTGATGATCCAGTGCCCGCTGTCCAGTCTGATGATCCAGCACCCGCTGTCCAGTCTGAGGATCCAGTGCCCACTGTCCAGTCTGATGATCCAGTGCCCGCTGTCCAGTCTGATGATCAGGTGCCCGCTGTCCAGTCTGAGCCAGTGCCTGCTTTCCAGCCTGATAATCAAGCACGCGCTTTCCAGTATGATGATCCGTTGCCTGCTGTCCAGTCTGATGATCCGGTGACCGCTGTCCAGTTTGAAAATGCAGTGTCTGCCGTCCAGTCTGATGATCCGGTGCACGCTGTCCAGTCTGACGATCCGGTGTCTGCTGTCCAGTCTGACCATCCAGTGCCCACTGTCCAGTCTGACGATCCAGTGCCCACTGTCCAGTTTGATGAACCGGTGCCCGCTGTCCAGTTTGATGATCCGGTTCCCGCTGTCCAGTCTGATGATCTGGTGCACGCTGTCCAGTCTGATCTGGTGCCCGCTGTCCAGCCTGATGTTCTGGTGCCTGCTGTCCAGCCTGATGATCCTGTGCCTGCTGTCCATTCTGATTATCCAGTGCCTGCTGTCCAGCCTGATGTTCCGGTGTCCGCTGTCCAGCCTGATGATCCAGTGCCTGCTGTCCAGTATGATGATCCAGTGCCTGCTGTCCAGTCTGATGATCCGGTGCCTGCTGTCCAGTCTGATGATCCAGTGCCCGCTGTCAGTTCTGATGATCCAGCACCTACTGTCCAGTCTGAGGATCCAGTGCCCATTGTCCAGTCTGATGATCCAGTGCCCGCTGTCCAGTCTGATGATCCGGTGCACGCTATTCAGTCTGATCCAGTGCTTACTGTCTAGCCTGATAATCAAGTGTTCGCTTTTCAGTATGATGATCCATTGCCCACTTTCCAGTCTGATGATCTGGTGCCTGCTGTCCATTCTGACGATCCGGTGCCAACTGTCCAGTCTGATGATCCGGTGCCTGCTGTCCAGTCTGATGTTCTGATGGCCACTGTCCAGCCTGATGATCTGGTGTCCTCTTACCGGTCTGATGATCTGATGCCCGCTGACCAGTCTGATGATCCTGTGCCCGCTGTCCAGTCTGACGATTCAGTGTCTGATGTCCAGTCTGATGATCCAGTGCCCGCTGTCCAGTCTGATGATCCAGCACCCGCTGTCCAGTCTAAGGATCCAGTGCCCACTGTCCAGTCTGATGATCCAGTGCCCGCTGTCCAGTCTGATGATCAGATGCCCTCTGTCCAGTCAGAGCCAGTGCCTGCTGTCCAGCCTGATAATCAAGCGCGCGCTTTCCAGTATGATGATCCGTTGCCTGTTGTCCTGTGTGATGATACGGTGACCGCTGTCCAGTTTGAAAATGCAGTGCCTGCTGTCCAGTCTGATGATCCGGTGCATGCTGTCCAGTCTGACGATCCGGTGTCTGCTGTCCAGTCTGACCATCCAGTGCCCACTGTCCAGTCTGACGATCCAGTGCCCACTGTCCAGTTTGATGAACCGGTGCCCTCTGTCCAGTTTGATGATCCGGTTCCCGCTGTCCAGTCTGATGATCTGGTGCCCGCTGTCCAGCCTGATGTTCCGGTGCCTGCTGTCCAGCCTGATGATCCTGTGCCTGCTGTCCAGTCTGATGATCCAGTGCCCACTGTCCAGCCTGATGTTCTGGTGCCTGCTGTCCAGCCTGATGATCCTGTGCCTGCTGTCCAGTCTGATGATCCAGCACCTACTGTCCAGTCTGAGGATCCAGTGCCCATTGTCCAGTCTGATGATCCAGTGCACGCTGTCCAGTCTGATGATCTGGTGCACGCTGTCCAGTCTGATCCAGTGCCTGCTGTCTAGCCTGATAATCAAGTGTTCGCTTTTCAGTATGATGATCCGTTGCCCACTTTCCAGTCTGATGATCTGGTGCTCGATGTCCAGTCTGATGATGCGGTGCCCGCTGACAAGTCTGATGATCCGGTGCCTGCTGTCCAGTCTGATGATCCAGTGCCTGCTATCCAGTTTGATAATCTTGTGCCTGCTGTCCAGTTTGATGATCCAGTGCCCGCTATCCAGTTTGATGATCCGGTGCCCGCTGTCCAGTCTGATAATCTGGTGCACGCTCTCCAGTCTGATCTGGTGCCGGCTGTCCAGCCTGATGTTCCGGTGCCTGCTGTCCAGCCTGATGATCCTGTGCCTGCTGTCCAGTCTGATGATCCAGTGCCCGCTGTCCAGCCTGATGTTCTGGTGACTGCTGTCCAGCCTGATGATCCAGTGCCTGCTGTTCAGTATGATGATCCAGCGCCTGCTGTCCAGTCTGATGATCCGGTGCCTGCTGTCCAGTTTGATGATCCAGTGCCCGCTGTCCAGTCTGATGATCCAGCACCTGCTGTCCAGTCTGAGGATCCAGTGCCCACTGTCCAGTCTGATGATCCAGTGCCCGCTGTCCAGTCTGATGATCCGGTGCCCGCTGTCCAGTCTGATCCAGTGCCTGCTGTCTAGCCTGATAATCAAGAGCTCGCTTTTCAGTACGATGATCCATTGCCCGCTTTCCAGTCTGATGATCCAGTGCCCGCTGTCCAGTCTGACGATCCAGTGTCTGCTGTCCAGTCTGACGATCCAGTGCCCAATGTCCAGTCTGACGATCCAGTGCCCACTGTCCAGTCTGATGATACGATGCCCGCTGTCCAGTCTGATGGTCGGGTGCCTGCTGTCCATTCTGATGATCCAGTGCCAACTGTCCAGTCTGATGATCCGGTGCCTGCTGTCCAGTCTGATGATCCGGTGCCTGCTGTCCAGCCTGATGTTCTGATGGCCACTGTCAACCTGATGATCTGGTGTCCGCTAACCGGTCTGATGATCTGATGCTCGCTGACCAGTCTGATGATCTGGTACCCGCTGTCCAGTCTGAGGATCCAGTGCCCACTGTCCAGTCTGATGATCCAGTGCCCGCTGTCCTGTCTGATGATCCGGTGCCCGCTGTCCAGTCTGATCCAGTACCTGCTGTCCAGCCTGATAATCAAGCGCCCGCTTTCCAGTATGATGATCCGTTGCCTGCTGTCCAGTCTGATGATCCGGTGCACGCTGTCCAATCTGACGATCCGGTGTCTGCTGTCTAGTCTGACCATCCAGTGCCCACTGCCCAGTCTGACGACCCAGTGCCCACTGTCCAGATTGATGATACGATGCCCGCTGTCCAGTCTGATGGTCGGGTGCCTGCTGTCCATTCTGATGATCCAGTGCCAACTGTCCAGTCTGATGATCCGGTGCCTGCTGTCCAGTCTGATGATCCGGTGCCTGCTGTCCAGCCTGATGTTCTGATGGCCACTGTCAACCTGATGATCTGGTGTCCGCTAACCGGTCTGATGATCTGATGCTCGCTGACCAGTCTGATGATCTGGTACCCGCTGTCCAGTCTGAGGATCCAGTGCCCACTGTCCAGTCTGATGATCCAGTGCCCGCTGTCCTGTCTGATGATCCGGTGCCCGCTGTCCAGTCTGATCCAGTACCTGCTGTCCAGCCTGATAATCAAGCGCCCGCTTTCCAGTATGATGATCCGTTGCCTGCTGTCCAGTCTGATGATCCGGTGCACGCTGTCCAATCTGACGATCCGGTGTCTGCTGTCTAGTCTGACCATCCAGTGCCCACTGCCCAGTCTGACGACCCAGTGCCCACTGTCCAGATTGATGATACGATGCCCGCTGTCCAGTCTGATGGTCGGGTGCCTGCTGTCCATTCTGATGATCCAGTGCCAACTGTCCAGTCTGATGATCCGGTGCCTGCTGTCCAGTCTGATGATCTGGTGCCTGCTGTCCAGTCTGATGATCTGGTGCCCGCTGTCCAGCCCGATGTTCTGATGGCCACTGTCCAGCCTGATGATCTGTTGTCCACTAACCGGTCTGATGATCTGATGCCCGCTGACCAGTCTGATGATCTGGTGCCCGCTGTCCAGTCTGACGATTCGGTGTCTGCTATCCAGTCTAATGATCCAGTGCCCGCTGTCCAGTCTGATGATCCAACACCCGCTGTCCAGTCTGAGGATCCAGTGCCCACTGTCCAGTCTGATGATCCAGTGCCCGCTGTCCAGTCTGATGATCCGGTGCCCGCTGTCCAGTCTGATCCAGTGCCTGCTGTCCAGCCTGATAATCAAGCTCCCGCTTTCCGGTATGATGATCCGTTGCCTGCTGTCCAGTCTGACGATCCGGTGTCTGCTGTCCAGTTTGACCATCCAGTTGCCGGCTGCCCAGTCTGAAGACCCAGTGCCCACTGTCCAGTCTGATTATACGATGCCCGCTGTCCAGTCTGATGGTCAGGTGCCTGCTGTCCATTCCGATGATCCAGTGCCCGCTGTCCAGTCAGATGATCCCGTGCCTGCTATCCAGACTGATGATCTGGTGCCCGCTGTCCAGTCTGATGATCTGGTGCCTGCTGTCCAGCCTGATGTTCTGGTGTCCACTGTCCAGCCTGATGATCCGGTGTCCGCTAACAGGTCTGATGAGCTAATGCCCGCTGAAAAGCCTGATGATCCGGTGCCTGCTGTGCAGTCTGATGTAACGGTACCCACTCTCCAGTCTGATGATCTGGTGCCCGATGTCCAGTTTGATGATGCGGTGCCCGCTGAGAAGTCTGATGATCCGGTGCCTGCTATCCAGTCTGAAGATCTGGTGCATGCTGTCCAGTCTGATCTGGTGCCCGCTGTCCAGCCTGATGTTCCGGTGCCTGCTGTCCAGCCTGATGATCCTGTGCCTGCTGTCCAGTCTGATGATCCAGTGCCTGCTGTCCAGCCTGATGTTCCGGTGTCCGCTGTCCAGCCTGATGATCCAGTGCCTGCTGTCCAGTATGATGATCCAGTGCCTGCTGTCCAGTCTGATGATCCGGTGCCTGCTGTCCAGTCTGATGATCCGGTGCCCGCTGTCCAGTCTGATGATCCAGCACCTACTGTCCAGTCTGAAGATCCAGTGCCCATTGTCCAGTCTGATGATCCAGTGCCCGCTGTCCAGTCTGATGATCTGGTGCACGCTGTCCAGTCTAATCCAGTGCCTGCGTTCTAGCCTGATAATCAAGTGTTCGCTTTTCAGTATAATGATCCGTTGCCCACTTTCCAGTCTGATGATCTGGTGTCCGCTGTCCAGTCTGACGATCCAGTGCCAACTGTCCAGTCTGATGATCCGGTGCTTGCTGTCCAGTCTGATGATCTGGTGCCTGCTGTCGAGTCTGATGATCCGGTGCCTGCTGTCCAGCCTGATGTTCTGATGGCCACTGTCCAGCCTGATGATCTGGTGTCCGATAACCGGTCTGATGATCTGATGCCCGCTGACCAGTCTGACGATTCGGTGTCTGATGTCCAGTCTGATGATCCAGTGCCCGCTGTCCAGTCTGATGATCCAGCACCTACTGTCCAGTCTGAGGATCCAGTGCCCATTGTCCAGTCTGATGATCCAGTGCCCGCTGTCCAGTCTGATGATCTGGTGCACGCTGTCCAGTCTTATCCAGTGCCTGCTTTCTAGCCTGATAATCAAGTGTTCGCTTTTCAGTATGATGATCCGTTGCCCACTTTCCAGTCTGATGATCTGGTGCCCGCTGTCCAGTCTGACGATCCGGTGCCAACTGTCCAGTCTGATGATCCGGTGCCTGCTGTCCAGTCTGATGATCTGGTGCCTGCTGTCGAGTCTGATGATCCGGTGCCTGCTGTCCAGCCTGATGTTCTGATGGCCACTGTCCAGCCTGATGATCTGGTGTCCGCTAACCGGTCTGATGATCTGATGCCCGCTGACCAGTCTGATGATTCGGTGCCCGCTGTCCAGTCTGACGATTCAGTGTCTGATGTCCAGTCTGATGATCCAGTGCCCGCTGTCCAGTCTGATGATCCAGCACCCGCTGTCCAGTCTGAGGATCCAGTGCCCACTGTCCAGTCTGATGATCCAGTGCCCGCTGTCCAGTCTGATGATCAGGTGCCCGCTGTCCAGTCTGAGCCAGTGCCTGCTGTCCAGCCTGATAATCAAGCGCGCGCTTTCCAGTATGATGATCCATTGCCTGCTGTCCAGTCTGATGATCCGGTGACCGCTGTCCAGTTTGATTATGCAGTGCCCACTGTCCAGTCTGACGATCCAGTGCCCACTGTCCAGTTTGATGAACCGGTGCCCGCTGTCCAGTTTGATGATCCGGTTCCCGCTGTCCAGTCTGATGATCTGGTGCACGCTGTTCAGTCTGATCTGGTGCCCGCTGCCCAGCCTGATGTTCCGGTGCCTGCTGTCCAGTCTGACCATATAGTGCCCATGGTCCAGTCTGACGATCCAGTGCCCACTGTCCAGTCTGATAAAACGATGCCAGCTGTCCATTCTGATGATCCAGTGCCCGCTGTCCAGTCAGATGATCCGGTGCCTGCTATCCAGACTGATGATCTGGTGCCCGCTGTCCAGTCTGATGATCTGGTGCCTGCTGTCCAGCCTGATGTTCTGGTGTCCTCTGTCCAGCCTGATGATCTGGTGTCCGCTAACCGGTCTGATGATCTAATGCCCGCTGACCAGTCTAAAGATACGGTGCCTGCTGTCCAGTCTGATGTTCCGGTACCCACTGTCCAGTCTGATGATCTGGTGCCGATGTCAAGTCTGATGATGCGGTGCCCGCTGACAAGTCTGATGATCCTGTGCCTGCTGTCCAGTCTGATGATCCAGTGCCTGCTGTCCAGTTTGATGATCTTGTGCCTGCTGTCCAGTTTGATGAACCAGTGCCCGCTGTCCAGTTTGATGATCCGGTGCCCGCTGTCCAGTCTGATGATCTGGTTCACGCTGTCCAGTCTGATCTGGTGCCCGCTGTCCAGCCTGATGTTCCGATGCCTGCTGTCCAGCCTGATGATCCTGTGCCTGCTGTCCAGTCTGATGATCCAGTGCCTGCTGTCCAGTCTGATGATCCGGTGCCTGCTGTCCAGTCTGATGATCCAGCAGCTACTGTCCAGTCTGATGATCCAGCAGCTACTGTCCAGTCTGAGGATCCAGTGCCCACTGTCCAGTCTGATGATCCAGTGCCCGCTGTCCAGTCTGATGATCCGGTGCACGCTGTCCAGTCTGATCCAGTGCCTGCTGTCTAGCCTGATAATCAAGTTTTTGCTTCTTAGTATGATGATCCGTTGCCCGCTTTCCAGTCTGATGATCTTGTGCCCGCTGTCCAGTCTGACGATCCGGTGTCTGCTGTCCAGTCCGACGATCCAGTGCCCAATGTCCAGTCTGACGATCCAGTGCCCACTGTCCAGTCTGATGATCCGGTGCCTGCTGTCCAGTCTGATGATCCGGTGCCTGCTGTCCAGTCTGATGATGCGGTGCCCGCTGTCCAGCTGGATAATCCGGTGCCTGCTGTGCAGTCTGATGTTCCGGTACTCACTTTCCAGTCTGATGATCTGGTGCCCGATGTCCAGTCTGATGATGCGGTGCCCGCTGTCAACTCTGATGATCCAGTGCCCGCTGTCCAGTCTGATGATCCAGCACCTGCTGTCCAGTCTGTGGATCCAGTGCCCACTGTCCAGTCTGATGATCCAGTGCCCGCTGTCCAGTCTGATGATCCAGTGCCCGCTGTCCAGTCTGATCCAGTGCCTGCTGTCCAGCCTGATGTACCGGTGTCCGTTGTCCAGGTTGATGATCCAGTGCCCGCTGTCCAGTATGATGATCCAGTGCCTGCTGTCCAGTCTGATGATCCGTGCCTGCTGTCCAGTCTGATGATCCAGTGCCCGCTGTCCAGTCTGATGATCCAGCACCTGCTGTCCAGTCTGAGGATCCAGTGCCAACTGTCCAGTCTGATGATCCAGTGCCCGCTGTCCAGTCTGATGATCCGGTGCCCGCTGTCCAGTCTGATCCAGTGCCTGCTGTCTAGCCTGATAATCAAGTGCTCACTTTTCTGTATGATGATCCGTTGCCCGCTTACCAGTCTGATGATCCAGTGACCGCTGTCCAGTCTGATGATCCGGTGTCTGTTGTCCAGTCTGACGATCCAGTGTACAATGTCCAGTCTGACAATCCAGTGCCCACTGTCCAGTCTGATGATACGATGCCCGCTGTCCAGTCTGATGGTAGGGTGCCTGCTGTCCATTCTGATGATCCAGTGCCAACTGTCCAGTCTGATGATCTGGTGCCTGCTGTCCAGTCTGATGATCTGGTGCCCGCTGTCCAGTCTGATCTGGTGCCCGCTGTCCAGCCTGATGTTCCGATGCCTGCTGTCCAGCCTGATGATCCTGTGCCTGCTGTCCAGTCTGATGATCCAGTGCCTGCTGTCCAGTCTGATGATCCGGTGCCTGCTGTCCAGTCTGATGATCCAGCAGCTACTGTCCAGTCTGATGATCCAGCAGCTACAGTCCAGTCTGAGGATCCAGTGCCCACTGTCCAGTCTGATGATCCAGTGCCCGCTGTCCAGTCTGATGATCCGGTGCACGCTGTCCAGTCTGATCCAGTGCCTGCTGTCTAGCCTGATAATCAAGTTTTCGCTTCTTAGTATGATGATCCGTTGCCCGCTTTCCAGTCTGATGATCTTGTGCCCGCTGTCCAGTCTGACGATCCAGTGTCTGCTGTCCAGTCCGACGATCCAGTGCCCAGTGTCCAGTCTGACGATCCAGTGCCCACTGTCCAGTCTGATGATCCGGTGCCTGCTGTCCAGTCTGATGATCCAGTGCCTGCTGTCCAGTCTGATGATGCGGTGCCCGCTGTCCAGTCTGATAATCCGGTGCCTGCTGTCCAGTCTGATGTTCCGGTACTCACTTTCCAGTCTGATGATCTGGTGCCCGATGTCCAGTCTGATGATGCGGTGCCCGCTGTCAAGTCTGATGATCCAGTGCCCGCTGTCCAGTCTGATGATCCAGCACCTGCTGTCCAGTCTGTGGATCCAGTGCCCACTGTCCAGTCTGATGATCCAGTGCCCGCTGTCCAGTCTGATGATCCAGTGCCCGCTGTCCAGTCTGATCCAGTGCCTGCTGTCCAGCCTGATGTACCGGTGTCCATTGTCCAGGTTGATGATCCAGTGCCCGCTGTCCAGTATGATGATCCAGTGCCTGCTGTCCAGTCTGATGATCCGTGCCTGCTGTCCAGTCTGATGATCCAGTGCCCACTGTCCAGTCTGATGATCCAGCACCTGCTGTCCAGTCTGAGGACCCAGTGCCCACTGTCCAGTCTGATGATCCAGTGCCCACTGTCCAGTCTGATGATCCGGTGCCCGCTGTCCAGTCTGATCCAGTGCCTGCTGTCTAGCCTGATAATCAAGTGCTCACTTTTCTGTATGATGATCCGTTGCCCGCTTACCAGTCTGATGATCCAGTGACCGCTGTCCAGTCTGATGATCCGGTGTCTGCTGTCCAGTCTGACGATCCAGTGTACAATGTCCAGTCTGACAATCCAGTGCCCACTGTCCAGTCTGATGATACGATGCCCGCTGTCCAGTCTGATGGTAGGGTGCCTGCTGTCCATTCTGATGATCCAGTGCCAACTGTCCAGTCTGATGATCTGGTGCCTGCTGTCCAGTCTGATGATCTGGTGCCCGCTGTCCAGACTGATGATCCGGTGCCTGCTGTCCAGCCTGATGATCTGGTGTCCGCTAAGCGGTCTGATGATCTGATGCCCGCTGACCAGTCTGATGATCCGGTGCCCGCTGTCCAGTCTGACGATTCGGTGTCTGCTGTCCAGTCTGATGATCCAGCACCCGCTGTCCAGTCTGAGGATCCAGTGCCCACTGTCCAGTTTGATGATCCTGTGCCCGCTGTCAAGTCTGATCCAGTGCCTGCTGTCCAGCCTGATAATCAAGTGCCCGCTTTCCAGTATGATGATCCGGTGACCGCTGTCCAGTTTGATGATCCAGTGCCTGCCGTCCAGTCTGATGATCCGGTGCACGCTGTCCAGTCTGATGATCCGGTGTCTGCTGTCCAGTCTGACCATCCAGTGCCCACTGTCCAGTCTGACGTTCCAGTGCCCACTGTCCAGTCTGATGATATGATGCCCGCTGTCCAGTCTGATGGTCGGGTGCCTGCTGTCCATTCTGATGATCCATTGCCCGCTCTCCAGTCTGATGATCCAGTGCCTGCTATCCGGACTGATGATCTGGTGCCCGCTGTCCAGTCTGATGATCTGGTGCCTGCTGTCCAGCCTGATGTTCTGGTGTCCACTGTCCAGCCTGCTGATCTGGTGTCTGCTAACCGGTCTGATGATCTGATGCCGCTGACCAGTCTGATGATCCGGTGCCTGCTGTACAGTCTGATGTTCTGGTACCCACTGTCCAGTCTGATGATCTGGTGCCCGATGTCCAGTCTGATGATGCGGTGCCCGCTGACAAGTCTGATGATCCGGTGCCTGCTGTCCAGTCTGATTATCCAGTGCCTGCTGTCCAGTTTGATGATCTTGTGCCTGCTGTCCAGTTTGATGATCCGGTGCCCGCTGTCCAGTTTGATGATCCGGTGCCTGCTGTCCAGTCTGATGATCTGGTGCACGCTGTCCATTCTGATGATCCGGTGCCCGCTGTCCAGCCTTATGTTCTGGTGGCTGCTGTCCAGCCTGATGATCCTGTGCCTGCTCTCCAGTCTAAAGATCCAGTGCCCGCTGTCCAGCCTGATGTTTCGGTGTCCGCTGTCCAGCCTGATGATCCAGTGCCCACTGTCCAGTCTGATGATCCGGTGCCTGCTGTCCAGTCTGTTTATCCGGTGCCTGCTGTCCAGCCAGATTTTCTGGTGTCTGCTGTCCAGCCTGATGATCTGGTGTCCAATGTCCAGTCTGTGGATTCGATGTCTGCTGTCCAGTCTGACGATCCGGTGCCTGCTGTCTAGTCTGATGATCCGGTGCCTGCTGTCCAGCCAGATTTTCTGATGTCTGCTGTCCAGCCTGATGATCTGGTGTCCGCTAACCGGTCTGATGATCTGATGCCCGCTGACCAGTCTTATGATCCGGTGCCCGCTGTCCAGTCTGATGATCCGGTGCTGGCTGTCCAGTCTGATGATCCGGTGCCCGCTGTACAGTTTATGATCTGGTGCCTGCTGTCCAGTTTGATGATCCGGTGCCCGATGTCCAGTCTGATCTGGTGCCCGCTGTCCAGCCTGATGTTCCAGTGCGTGCTGTCCATCCTGCTGATCCGGTGCCCGCTTGCCAGTATGATCTGGTGCCTGCTGTCCAGTCTGATGATCCGGTGCCTGCTGTCCAGTTTGATGATCCAGTGTCCACTGTCCAGTTTGATGATCCAGTGCCCATCATCCAGTCTGATGATCCGGTGTGCGCTGTCCAGTCTGACGATCTGGTGCCTGCTGTCCAGTCTGATGATCCAGTGCCCGTTGTCCAGTCTGATGATCCAGTGCCCGCTTTCCAGTCTGATGATCCAGTGCCCACTTTCCGGTATTATCCGTTGCCTGCTGTCCAGTCTGATTATCCGGTGCCTGCTGTCCAGTTTGATGATCCGGTGCCTGCTGTCCAGTTTGATGATCCGGTGCCCGCTGTCCAGTTTAATGATCCAGTGCCCGCTGTCCAGTTTGATGATCCAGTGCCCGTCGTCCAGTCTGATGATCCGGTGCCCACTGTCCAGTCTGACGATCTGGTGTTTGCTGTCCAGTCTGACGATCTGGTTCCCACTGTCCAGTCTGACGATCCGGTGCCCACTGTCCAGTCTGATGATCCGGTGCACACTGTCCAGTCTGTTTATACAGTGCCCGCTATACAGTCTGATGATCCAGTGCCTGCTGTCCAATCTGATGATCTGGTGTCCGCTGTCCAGTCTGATGATCCGGTGCCTGCTGTCCAGTCTGATGATCCGGTGCCTGCTGTCCAGCCTGATGTTCCGGTGTCCGCTGTCCAGCCTGATGTTCTGGTGTCCGCTAACCGGTCTGAAGAGCTGATGCCCGCTGACCAGCCTGATGTTCCGGTGCCTGCTGTCCAGCCTTCTGATCCTGTGCCCGCTGTCCAGTCTGATGATCCAGTGCCCGCTGTCCAGCCTGATGTTCCGCTGCCCGCTGTCCAGCCTGATGATCCAGTGCCTGCTGTCCAGTATGATGATCCAGTGCCTGCTGTCCTGTCTGACAATCAAGTGCCTGCTGTCCAGTCTGATGATCCGGTGCTTGCTGTCCAGTCTGATGATCCAGTGCCTGCTGTCCAGCCTGATTTTCCAGTGTCTGCTGTCCAGCCTGATGATCTGGTGTCCGCTAACCGGTCTGATGATCTGATGCCCGCTGACCAGTCTGATGATCTGGTGCCAACTGTCCAGTCTGATGATCCAGTGCCCGCTGTCCAGCATGATGTTCCGGTGCCCCTTGTCCAGCCTGATGATCCAGTGCCTGCTGTCCAGTATGGTGATCCAGTGCCTGCTGTCCAGTCTGAGGATCCAATGCCCACTGTCCAGTCTGATGATCCAGTGCCCGCCGTCCAGTCTGATGATCCGGCGCCCGCTGTCCAGGCTGATCCAGTGCCTGCTGTCCAGCCTGATGATCAAGTGCCCGCTTTCCAGTATAATGATCCGGTGCCTGCTGTCCAGTCTGATGATCCTGCGGCTGCTGTCCAGTTTGATGATCCGGTGCCCGCTGTCCAGTTTGATGTTCCAGTGCCCGCCGTCCAGTCTGATGATCCAGTGCCCACTTCCAGTCTGACGTTCCGGTGCCTGCTGTCCAGTCGGACAATCCAGTGCTCACTGTCCAATCTGATGATCCGGTGCCTGCTGTCTAGTCTGATGATCCGGTGCCTGCTGACCAGCCTGATTTTCTGGTGTCTGCTGTCCAGCCTGATGATCTGCTGTCCGCTAACCGGTCTGATGATCTGATGCCCGCTGACCAGTCTGATGATCCGGTGCGCACTGTCCTGTCTGATCTGGTGCCCACTTTCCAGCCTGATGTTCCGGTGCCTGCTGTCCAGCCTGCTGATCCTATGTCCACTGTCCAGTCTGATGATCCAATGCCCGCTTTCCAGCCTTATGTTCCGGTGCCCGCTGTCCAGCCTGATGTTCCGGTGCCCGCTGTCCAGCCTGATGATCCAGTGCTTGCTGTCCAGTATGATGATCCATTGCCTGCTGTCCAGCCTGATGATCTGGTGCCCTCTGTCCAGTGTGATGATCTGGTGCCTGCTGTCCAGTCTGACGATCTGGTTCCCACTGTCCAGTCTGATGATCCGGTGCCCGCTGTCCAGTCTGATGATCCGGTGCCCACTGTCCAGTCTGATGATCCGGTGCCTGCTGTCCAGCCTGATGTTCTGGTATCCGCTGTCCAACCTGATGATCTGGTGTCTGCTAACTGGTCTGATGAACTGATGCCCGCTGACCAGTCTGATAATCCAGTGCCTGCTGTCCAGGCTGATGTTCCGGTGCCTGCGTCCATCAGCTCATCAGACCGGTTAGCGGACACCAGATCATCAGGCTGGACAGCGGACACCGGAACATCAGGCTGGACTGCAGGCACCGGATCATCAGACTGGACAACAGGCACCGGATCATCAGACTGGACAGCGGGCACAAGATCATCATATTGGACAGCAGGCACCGTATCATCAGACTGGACAGTCGGCACCGGATCATCAGACTGGACAGCGGGCAACGGATCATCAGACTGGACGACGGGCACTGGATCATCAAATTGGACAGCGGGCACCGGATCATCAAACTGGACAGCAGGCACTGGATCATCAGACTGGACAGCAGGCACCGGATCATACTGGAAAGCGGGCACCAGATCATTAGACTGGACAGCGGGCACCAGATCATCAAACTGGACAGCGGGTGCTGGATCATCAGACTGGACAGCGGGCACTGGATCATCAGACTGGACAGCAGGCACCAGATCATCAGACTGGACAGCAGGCACCGGATCATCAGACTGGACAGCAGGCACTGGATCATCATACTGGACAGCAGGCACTGGATCATCAGGCTGGACAGCGGGCACCGGAACATCAGGCTGGACAGCGGGCACTGGATCATCAGACTGGACAGCTGGCACAGGATCAGCAGGCTGGACAGCAGGCCCCGGAACATCAGGCTGGACAGCGGGCACCAGATCAGAAGGATATCGGGCACCGGATCATCAAACTGTACATAAGGCACCAGATCATCAAACTGGACAGCAGTCACCGGATCATCAGACTGGACAGCGGGCACCAGATCATCAGACTGGTCAGCGGGCATCAGATCATCAGACCGGTTAGCGGACACCAGATCATCAGGCTGGACAGCAGACACCAGAAAATCAGGCTGGACAGCAGCCACCGGATCATCAGATTGGATAGCAAGCAGCGGATCGTCAGACTGGACAGTGGACACTGGATTGTCAGACTGGACAGCAGGCTCCAGATCATTAGACTGGACAGTGGGCACCGGATCATCAGACTGGACGGTGGGCACTGGATCATCAAACTAAACAGCGGGCACCGGATCATCAATCTGGACAGCAGACACCGGATCATCTTTCCAGCCTGATGTTCCAGTGCCTGCTGTCCAGCCTGCTGATCCTATGCCCACTGTCCAGTCTGATGATCCAATGCCCACTGTCCAGCCTTATGTTCCGGTGCCCGCTGTCCAGCCTGATGTTCTGGTGCCCTCTGTCCAGCCTGATGTTCCGGTGCCCGCTGTCCAGCCTGATGATCCAGTGCTTACTGTCCAGTATGATGATCCATTGCCTGCGGTCCAGCCTGATGATCCGGTGCCCTCTTTCCAGTCTGATGATCCGGTGCCCGCTGTCCAGTCTGATGATCCGGTGCCCACTGTCCAGTCTGATGATCCGGTGCCTGCTGTCCAGCCTGATGTTCTGGTATCCTCTGTCCAGCCTGATGATCTGGTGTCTGCTAACTGGTCTGATGAACTGATGCCCGCTGACCAGTCTGAAAATCCAGTGCCTGCTGTCCAGGCTGATGTTCCGATGCCTGCGTCCATCAGCTCATCAGACTGGTTAGCGGACACCAGAGCATCAGGCTGGACAGCGGACACCGGAACATCAGGCTGGACTGCAGGCACCGGATCATCAGACTGGACAACAGGCACCGGATCATCAGACTGGACAGCGGGCACCAGATCATCAGATTGGACAGCAGGCACCGTATCGTCAGACTGGACAGTTGGCACCGGATCATCAGACT
This sequence comes from Glandirana rugosa, assembly GCA_018402905.1. NCBI lineage: Eukaryota > Metazoa > Chordata > Amphibia > Anura > Ranidae > Glandirana > Glandirana rugosa. The sequence continues at coordinate 257,184 of BLSH010253441.1, read as the reverse complement.
GGACAGCGGGCACCGAATCATCAGACTGGATGACGGGCACTGGATCATCAAATTGGACAGCAGGCATCGGATCATCAGACTGGACAGCAGGCACCGGATCATACTGGAAAGCGAGTACCGGATCATTAGACTGGACAGAGGGGACCGGATCATCAATCTGGACAGCGGGTGCCAGATCATCAGACTGGACAGCGGGCATTGGATCATCAGACTGGACAGCAGGCACCAGATCATCAGACTGGACAGCGGGCACCGGATCATCAGACTGGACAGCAGGCACTGGATCATCATACTGGACAGCAGGCACTGGAACATCAGGCTGGACAGCGGGCACTGGATCATCAGACTGGACAGCTGGCACAGGATCAGCAGGCTGGACAGCAGGCACTGGAACATCAGGCTGGAAAGCGGGCACCAGATCAGACTGGACAGTGGGCACAGGATCATCAGACTGGACAGCGGGCACAGGATCAGCAGGCTGGACAGCAGGCCCCGGAACATCAGGCTGGACAGCGGGCACCAGATCAGAAAGGATATCGGGCACCGCATCATCAAACTGTACAGAAGGCACCAGATCATCAAACTGGACAGCAGTCACCGGATCATCAGACTGGACAGCGGACACCAGATCATCAGACTGGTCAGCTGGCATCAGATCATCAGACCGGTTAGCGGACACCAGATCATCAGGCTGGACAGCAGACACCAGAAAATCAGGCTGGACAGCAGCCACCGGATCATCAGATTGGACAGCAGGCATCGGATCGTCAGACTGGACAGTGGGCACTGGATTGTCAGACTGGACAGCAGGTTCCAGATCGTTAGACTGGACAGTGGGCACCGGATCATCAGACTGGACGGCGGGCACTGGATCATCAAACTAAACAGCGGGCACCGGATCTTCAATCTGGACAGCAGACACCGGATCATCAGACTGGACAGCAGGCACCGGATCATCAAACTGGAAAGAGGGCACTTGATCATCAGGCTGGACAGCAGGCATTGGATCAGACTGGACAGCCGGCACCGGATCAACAGACTCGACGGCGGGCACTGGACAATCAGACTGGACAGTGAGCACTGGATCCTCAGACTGGACAGCATGTGCTGGATCATTAGACTGGACAGCGGGCGCTGGATCATCAGACTGGACAGCGGGCACTGGATCATCAGACTGGACAGCGGGCACTGGATCATCAGACTGGACAGTGGGCACCGGATCATCAGACAAGATAGCGGGCACCGGATCATCAGACTGGACAGCAGGCACTGGATCATCATACTGGACAGCAGGCACTCGATCATCAGGCTGGACAAGGGGCACTGAGACATCAGGCTGGACAGTGGGCACTGGATCATCAGACTGGACAGCTGGCACAGGATCAGCAGACTGGACAGCAGGCACCGGAACATCAGGATGGACAGTGGGCACCAGATCAGGCTGGACAGCAGGCACGGGATTATCAGACTGGACAGCAGGCACCAGATCATCAAACTCGACAGCGGGCACCGGATCATCAAACTGGACAGCAGGCACTGGATCATCAAACTGGACAGAAGGCACTGAATCATCAGACTGGTCCACAGGCATCAGCTCATCAGACCGGTTAACGGACACCAGAACATCAGGCTGGACAGCGGACACTGGAACATCAGGCTGGACAGCAGGCACCGGATCATCAGACTGGAAAGCAGGCCCCCGGATCATCAGACTGGACAGCGGGCACCGGATCATCAGATGGGACAGCAGGCACCGGATCATCAGACTGGACAGCGGGCACTGTATCATCAGACTGGACAGTGGGCACCGGATCATCAGACTGGACAGCGGGCACCGGATCGTCAGACTGGACAGTGGGAACCGGATTATGAGACTAGACAGCAGGCACCAGATAATCAGACTGGACAGCGGGCAACAGATCATCAGACTCGATGACGGGCACCGGATCATCAGACTTATTGGTCTGATGAGCTGATGCCTGCTGTCCAGTTTGATGATCCGGTGCCCACTTTCCAGTTTGATGATGCGGTGCCCGCTGTCCAGTTTGATGATCCAGTGCCCGCTGTCCAGCCTGATCTGTTGCCCGCTGTCCAGCCTGATGTTCCGGTGCCTGCAGTCCAGCCTGCTGATCCTGTGCCCGCTGTCCAGTCTGATGATCCAGTGCCCGCTGTCCAGCCTGATCTGGTGCCCGCTGTCTAGCCTGATGTTCCGATGCCTGCTGTCCAGCCTGCTGATCCTGTGCCCGCTGTCCAGTCTGATGATCCAGTGCTCACTGTCCATCCTGATGTTCTGGTGCCTACAGTCCAGCCTGCTGATCCTGTGCCTGCTGTCTAGTCTGATGATCCTGTGCACGCTGTCCAGTCTGATGATCCAGTGCCCGCCATCCAGTCTGATGATCCATTGCCCACTGTCCAGTCTGATCCAGTTATAAAATGATAAAATACCTTGCGCAACAGATAAACCTTAAAAGTTTGGAAGTGAAGCTGCTGGTGTAAGTTCACAATGTGGACAAATAATAATAACAAAAATCCCGCGCTCACACCATATACTGAATAATTATTAGGCAAATTGGATAGGTGATAAGTTAGACCACCATTTGTCAGGCATACAAACTAAATACCCAACCCCAATGTTATTGAGGCTTGTGACAAACAAAACACTTAATTCAGCTTGTGCCTAAACATTAATTGATTGCACAATGTTATAATGTTAGAAGAAAGGTCCAGAATGAAGAACCGTGTAGTGCACTAGTGTTGCTTATGAACAACTAAAATGCTGTAATAGGTGCTATACCTGCATCAAACCAACAGATGTCAGGCATACATATGTAAGTGAACCTCAACACTACACAATCATTGAGTTTTTTTGCTATGTGAAGTCATAGAATAGTTCATAAAATATAATCAATGAACAATAGTATAACATAGCAATGCCGAGTGATTAAGAAAAACAGTCCGAATGTTCAAAAAAGATGGTTCCATAAAGTGCAATAGTGTCTTTGTAAGTGACGATAACTGTGTTAATAGTTCAGATGAGTTTACCAGATCCTTCACCGTTTGCACCCAGTGAGAATTCCTACTCACCAGATATCATGAATTCCTATTACGGGAATCAAATGAGTCAGTATAGAGCCATGTCCTGCACTGACTTTCCTGGGACCAGGATCCAAATCCTTGGATGCACCGTCACTGTAGGATATTACTCACCTCCCACATGGGGGGGAGTAGGAAGAGAGTGGAGCCAACAATGGTGAAGTACGTCTGGATAGTAATTTATTGTGGTTTAAAATTAAAAAGATATGCACCGGATCATCAGACTGGACAGCAGGCACTGGATCATCATACTGGACAGCAGGCACTGGATCATCAGACTGGACAGCAGGCGCTGGATCATCAGACTGGACAGCATGCTCTTGAATCATAATACTGGACAGCGGGCACTGGATCATCAGACTGAACAGTGGACACCAGATCATCAGACTGGATAGCGGGCACCGTATCATCAGACTGGTCAGCAGGCACTGGATCATCATACTGGACAGCAGGCACTGGATCATCAGGCTGGACAGCGGGCACAGGATCAGAAGGCTGGACAGCAGGCACCGGAACATCAGGCTGGACAGCGGGCACCAGATCAGACTGGACAGCAGGCACCAGATCATGAGACTGGACAGTGGGCACCAGATCATCAAACTGGACAGTGGGCACCAGATCATCAAACTGGACAGCTGGCACCAGATCATCAAACTGGAAAGCTGGCACTCAATCATCAAACTGGACAGCAGGCACAGGAACAGCAGGCTGGAAAGCAGGCACCGGAACATCAGGTTGGACAGCGGGCACCAGATCAGGCTGGACAGCGGGCACCGGATCATCAAACTGGACAGCGGGCACCAGATCATCAAACTTGACAGCGGGCACCGGATCATCAAACTGGACAGCAGACACTGGATCATCAAACTGTACAGCAGGCACTGGATCATCAGACTGGTCAGCAGGCATCAGGTCATCAGACCGGTTAGCAGACACCAGAACATCAGGCTGGACAGCGGACACCGGAACATCAGGCTGGACAGCAGGCACCGGATCATCAGACTGGACAGCAGGCACCGGATCATCAGACTGGACAGCGGACACTGGATCATCAGATGGGACAGCAGGCACCGGATCATCAGACTGGACAGCGGGCACTGTATCATCAGACTGGACAGTGGGCACCGGATCGTCAGACTGGACAGTGGGAACCAGCTCATGAGACTGGACAGCAGGCACCAGATCGTCAGACTGGACAGCGGGCACCGGATCATCAGACTGGATGACGTGCACCGGATCATCATACTTATCGGTCTGATGAGCTGATGCCCGCTGACCAGTCTGATGATCCAGTGCCTGCTGTCCAGTTTGATGATCTGGTGCCCGCTGTCCAGTTTGATGATCCAATGCCCGCTTTCCAGTTTGATGATCCGGTGCCCGCTGTCCAGTTTGATGATCCTGTGCCCGCTGTCCCGTCTGATGATCCAGTGCCCGCTGTCCCGCCTGATCTGGTGCCTGCTGTCCAGCCTGATGTTCCGATGCCTGCTGTCCAGCCTGCTGATCCTGTGCCCGCTGTACAGTCTGATGATCCAGTGCCCACTGTCCATCATGATGTTCTGGTGCCTGCTTTCCAGCCTGCTGATCCTGTGCCCGCTGTCCAGTCTGATGATCCAGTGCCTGCTATCCAGCCTGATCTGGTGCCCGCTGTCCAGCCTGATGTTCTGGTGCCTGCTGTCCAGCCTGCTGATCCTGTGCCCGCTGTCCAGTCTGATGATCCAGTGCCCACTGTCCAGCCTGATGTTCTGGTGCCCGCTGTCCAGCCTGATGATCCAGTGTCTGCTGTCCAGTTTGATGATCCAGTGCCTGCTGTCCAGTTTGATGATCTGGTGCCCACGGTCCAGTTTGATGATCTGGTGCCCGCTGTCCAGTCTGATGATCCGGTGCACGCTGTCCATTCTCATCTGGTGCCCGCTGTCCAGCCTGATGTTCTGGTGCCTGCTGTCCAGCCTTCTAATCCTGTGCCCACTGTCCAGTCTGATGATCCAGTGCCCGCTGTCCAGCCTGATGTTCGGGTGCCCGATGTCCAGCCTGATGATCCAGTGCCTGCTGTCCAGTATGATGATCCAGTGCCTGCTGTCCAGTCTGATGATCCGGTGCCCATTATCCAGTCTGATGATCTGGTGCCCACTGTCCAGTCTGATGATCCAGTGCCCACTGTCCAGCCTGATGTTCCTGTGCCCCTTGTCCAGCCTGATGATCCAGTGCCTGCTGTCCAGTATGATGATCCAGTGCCTTCTGTCCAGTCTGATGATCCGGTGCCTGCTGTCCAGTCTGATGATCCAGTGCCTTCTGTCCAGTCTGATGATCCGGTGCCCGCTATTCAGTCTGATAATCCAGTGCCTACTGTCCTGTCTGATGATCCAGTGCCCGCTGTCCAGTCTGATGATCCAGCGCCCGCTGTCTAGTCTGATGATCCTGTGCATGCTGTCCAGTCTGATGATCCAGTGCCCGCCATCCAGTCTGATGATCCATTGCCCGCTGTCCAGTCTGATCCAGTGCCTGCTGTCCAGCCTGATGATCCAGTGCCCGCTATCTAGTCTGATCATCCTTTGCCCTCTTTCCAGTATGATGATCCGGTGCCTGCTGTCCAGTTTGATGATCTGGTGCCCGCTGTACAGTTTGATGATCTGATGCTTACTGTCCAGTCTGATGATCCGGTGCCTGCTGTCCAGTCTGATGATCTGGGGCCCGCTGTCCAGTCTAATGATCCGGTGCCCGCTGTCCAGTCTCATCCGGTGCCCGCTTATCAGCCTGATGTTCCGATACCCGCTGTCCAGTCTGATAATCCAGTGCCCGCTGTTCAGCCTGATGTTCTGGTGCCCACTGTCCAGTCTGATGATCCAGTGCCCGCTGTCCAGTCTGATGATCCAGTGCCCACTGTCCAGTCTGATGATTCAATGCCCGCCGTCCAGTCTGATGATCCAGTGCCCGCTGTCCAGTCTGATGATCCTGTGCCCGCTGTCGAGTCTGATGATCCGGTGCCTGCTGTCCAGTCTGATGATATGGTGCCTGCTTCCAGGTTGATGATCTGGTGCCTGCTGTCCAGTTTGATGATCCGGTGCCTGCTGTCCAGTCTGATGATCCGATGCCCGCTGTCAAGCCCGGTGTGCCTCTGCCCGCTGCCCAGACTGATGTGCCTCGGCCTGTTGCCCAGCCTGATGTGCCTCTGCCTGCTGCCCTGCCTGAAGTGCCTCTGCTCGCTGCCCAGCCTGATGTGCCTCTGCCCACTGCCCATGCTCATGTGCCTCTGTTCGCTGCCAAACCTGATTTGCCTCTGCCCGCTGCCCAGCCTGATGTGCCTCTGCCCACTGCCCAGCCTGATATGCCCTCTGCTCAGGTGGATGGTTGTGTAAAGGCTGAGTGTCCACCTGTTAATGGAGTCTGAAAGCCCTGAACCCTCACGTGCCTTATATGGGTTATCTGCTTGGCCTAAGATTCGGTTGACGTTTGCTTAGGTCGAGTCCCTCTAGCAGTGTGTTGCTCCTATGGTGACCGAGCCTGGTAGTCCAGACATAACATTGATGACTGATGGCTGCAATTGTCTTCATGGCCCTGGTCATGGTAAACTCTTAGGGAATGGCGGAGTACGATCTGTGCCTTGCTATAAACTGGGAGCGACTGCCACAGCTCTGGGTATACTAGGGGACACAGGTTGGGTAACCGATGCCTTGGAGAGGCCTAATGGGCTTTTGATGCGCAGTGCAAGTCCTGGAGACCAGGCAAGCTATTCAGTTATGACAGGACACATCGGTGTCTGTATTACAGTTCTGTCACATGACCCCAGGGCTAAATTTGAAGGTAACCCGTGTGACCCCAGCGTTGGGGTATCTACTGTTTTGAGGGATTCGAAGTGTCAAATGTGCTACATCCCAGGGAATCTGGCCAGCAGGACACCCAGCCAGTCGTTTGACCCCAGCAGTGGGATACTCAGCCAGTTGCATGATCTAGGTGTGGGGACACGTTACCTTCCGATGGATCTTGGCAGTAAGGCATCTTGTTGGAAAACCAGGACTTCATCAGCTTTCAAGGAACTTTTTCGGTGGACTCATGTAACAGGGGACTTTTTCTTATGAACTGGTTCCGCTACTGCTGTTTGGAGCGTCCTGAGGCCACTCCTTAGAGGGGGGTACTGTCAGGTATAGTCTCTCCAGCCAGTGGGTGTCAGTAAAGGGCTCACCTGTTGGTGGCTCCTGGATCCATGGGCCACAGTTCCGGGGTCCACCAGCGGGTGTCTCCCAGCAATCAGAGGCTCATGAGTCACCACCTGATGCTCATTAGAGGAAGGATATGTAAACCCTGTCTACCATATGCTCAGTGCCTTTGTGTACGTCTCCTTGTGCCTCTGTATCTTGTATCCGGAATCCTGTAGCCCTGAACCCTGAACCTGCTCCTGGACCCCTGTCTGCAGCCTGATCTTCCCCCCCAGCATTCCCGGCATCCATCCCCTGTTCCTGTCTTGTCCTACTCCCTGCTCCATCTGATTGATCTCTTGTGCATGACCATGGCCTGGCTTAGTTTACGGTTTGGACATTTCCCTATACCTGTTTAGGCAGTTTCACTATTTCTGTTGTTTGCTTGGTTACACTGTTTGTTATATGAGATGTGCGTTTGGATCACCATTCACTTATCTTGTTAATAAATCATCTTATTCACTTTACGTTGTGTCTGGCATTCTTTGTTGCAGTTCACACATCTCTGGTCACACCAGTTACTGACACGCCCCTTCTTATTAAAGTGTTGTCATTGTGAAGACCGCCCATTCTGGGAGACAAGCAGGGGCCGGACTGCAGCAGCGGAGAAAGAAGAAGATGAAGATTGAAGATTGAAGACGAAGAGAGGAAGCAAGAAGACTAAAAGAAGAAGAAGAAGACCAGAAGAAGGACCGGGCCAGGAGAAGATGGAGGAAGAAAGATGAAAAGAGCTATTTTACAAAATAAAGGACTTGTCAAAAACTGCATCTTTTTTTTTTACACTACACTCCTTTTTTGGTGAATGGGTAGGGGTACAATGTACCCCATACCTATTCACATAGGGGGAGTCAGGATCTGGGGGTCCCCTTATTAAAGAGGGCTCCCAGATTCTGATAAGCCCCCTGCCCGCAGACCCCCACAACCACCGGCCAGGGTTGTGGGGATGAGGCCTTTCTCCCCATCACCATGGGGACAAGGTGCTTTGGGGGCGACCTCAAAGCATCCTCCCCATGTTGAGGGCATGTGGCCTGGTATGGTTCAGGGGGGGTCTCCAGCTCGTCCCCACCCCCTCCTGCCATGCCAGGGCTGCATGCTCAGATAAGGGTCTGGTTTGGATTTTGGGGGTCCCCACACCATTTTTTAAAAAATGTGGCACGGGGTTCCCTTAAAATCCATACCAGACCTGAAGGGCCTGATTTGGATTTGGGGGGGACTCCACATCATTTTTTAAAAAAAAAATTGTCATGGGTTCCCCTTAAATTCCATTCCAGACCTGAAGGGCCTGGTTTTGATTTTGGGGTAACCCCATGTCATTTTTTTACATTTTGGCGCGGGCCCTACTGTTGTAAATTAGTTTAAAATTTGTGATAAAATCCCCCTGTCAAACAGGTGGCGATAAATTGGGCCTTGGGTGCTGGCAGTGCCAGAACACTGTAATCCTTTGCAGTTACTCTTGTTGGACGGAGGAACTGGGCCTGATGTTGTAAATTAGTTTAGTCTGCAGCTACAGGTTATACCCGGTACCGTTTTTTAGAGCAGGCGGCCGGCTATCCATTGATAACAGCCGATCTGGCTCGGGAGGCGCTCGGTCTTTATCCCAGGCAGTGGGAGGGGACATCCACCCTCCCGCCACCATGCGTCGCTCTTCCCCACCGGGAGACTGGAGATACGATCTGGCACGACCGCCGGCTGTGTGGAGTCCTTCTGGAAAGCAGAATCAGCTTCAATCGGGACTCCTTCTTACATTTCCGGAAACAACGTTACAATGTCACTTCCAGTTTACTTGGCAGGAAACGGCGCGGGCGAGGTTGGTAAACTTTTCTCTAACTTCCACCTTACCACCTGCCCCCTGGACGCTGTTCCCTCACAAATGCTACGTTCACCCTCTGTCTCTATTCTACACTCTCTAGCTCACATCTTTAATCTCATCCTCTCTTCTGGCATCTTCCCCAACTCTCTAAAACATGCACTACTCACCCCCATACTTAAAAAGCCCTCACTAGACCCCACCAATCTGAACAACCTTTGTCCCATCTCCTTGCTCCCTTTTTATCCAAAATCCTTGAACATCTGGTCTACAATCGACTGAGCAATCACCTCACCAAGTAAAACCTTCAGTCAGGATTTTTGCCTCAACACTTCACAAGAACTGCTCTCCTTAAACTCACAAATGATCTCCTAACAGCTAAATCCAATGAACACTATTATGTACTTCTACTCCTGGACCTCTCTGTTGTTTTTGACACAGTGGATCACCCCCTGCTCCTAAAAAAACCTCCATGCCTTTAGTCTCAGTGACTGAACGATTTGCTGGTTCTCATCCTAATTATCCAACCACACCTTTAGTGTTACAATTCTGCTCCTCTCCTCTTCTTTTCTCTGTCGGGGGTCCCCCAAGGTTCTGTTCTTGGACCTCTCTTATTCACCATCTACACCACCTCCCTGGGCCAGTTGATAGCCTCCCATGGCATTCAATATCATCTCTTTGCTGATGACACCCAAATCTTTCTCTCTACCCCTCAGCTCACTCCTTCAGTCTCCTCTCGTATCACTAATTTACTATGGACATATCAGCCTGAATGTCCCACCACTTCCTCAAACTCAATCTATCCAAAACTAAGATAATAATATTTCCTCCCTCACATGCCCCTTCCCCTGATTTCTCTGTCAAGATTCATGGCACAACCATCAACCCGCCCCCGCATGCCAAGGTACTAGGTGAAATCTTGGGCTCTGAATTCTCCTTTCAGCCCCACATCCAATCACTTTCAAAAGCTTGCGGCCTCAAGCTGCACAACATCTCCAAAATATGCCCCTTCCTAGCCAATGACACCATAAATCTACTAATTCACCCTTTCATTCTCTGGTCATCTCACCTTGACTATTGCAACTCCCTCTTATTGGATTACCTCTCCATAGGCTAGTCCCCATTCAGTCCATCATGAAAGCTGCAGCCAGGCTCCTTTGCTTACCAACCACTCCGTGTCCACAAGCCCTCTCTGCCAATCCCTCCACTGGTTTCTGCTCACTCAACAAATTAAATTAAAAATATTAACAACAACTTACAAAGCCCTCCACAGCTTGGCCCCCAGCTACACCACTAACCTAGTCTCAAAATACCAACCTAATTGTTCACATGGTTCCTCCCAAGACCTCCTCTCTCTAGTTCCCTTGTCACCTCCTACCAAGCTCAACTTCAGGACTTTTCCCAAGCTTCTCCCATCCTATGGACATCTAGTGGTAAGAAATGAAAATCGCATGTCTTGATGATGTCTTGATGCTAGCCCCTCCTACTACTGATGAAGCTCAAGCTGATTGGGTGAAACATGTGGGATATAGCACCACCCTACTGACGCTAGTCACCACGCCCACACATGTGCATAACGCTCGGGAGATCAGTGGCATCCATCTTGGACAAGGGCACGCTGTAATACAGCTCCACAGAGACCGGCTCTTACACACAGTCCCGCCCTGCTATTCCTGACTGGACATACAGTGCCTGTTGCAGTCCGGATCCTCCTCCAACCAGTCCCCCATGTGAAAGTGGACTGTCAATCCTCAGTGTTTGATCCGTGACAAGCTGCCTACCAGAGGTTTGGGTGAGAGGATTGAGCTGTCCTGTCTGTATATTGCCCTGTACTTTAGTAACTGTGTAGCAATTATCTATCATATGGAGCAGGTACTTCCTACTTCAGACTGATCTGTGTTGTGATGTACATCTGACTCATCAATGCAAACCCTTGTCTGATGGACTCCTGACTACAAGGGGCTCCTGGGATCAGTGCAATGTGATGATGGTCTGAATGGACTAATGATGATATAATCAAGTTTTGCTACTTATACAATTACACAGTTTGTTCAAGAACTCTCCATAGTGGTGTTAGAATCCAATCACAGAACTATTGTGTTGGAGTGACTGCTTTAGTGCTATTTAACTGACCCTGGTCTTTTGCTCTTTACTAGACTTGCTGTCTTGAACCGTATGAATTATTTCTCATGGATCCATCACTACACCTATGGTATGAAGATATCTCCAGAGTTATACTGTGACTATAGTATGCATGGGATGTGAGCTGCTGTACACTAGACAACGTGGGCTCTTTTAATTAAAGCCAAGGTGTTGGTGGTGGGCTTATTATCCAGCTTTGAATTTTTGTGACTTAGATTCAATTTTTCTATGTGCAATAAACTTGTATCCATTATTCCCTGTTTAAGCTGCATGGTCCTTTACATAATCACTTTTTGAGGGGTCTCTGTTCCCCCCAATTCTTTTCTTTTGTGATATGTTTTCTGGGTTACAGGACCGCACCGCTACTAGGTGAGACAGCAAAACATTGGGAGCACTGCACCATCTTCCTCAGATGGGTGCGGTGTTTATACCCCCAGTGAGAACGTGACCTCTGCATTTTTGTTTTCATCCTATGGAGCTCCCTTCCCCAATCTGTCAGACTATTTCCTACTCTGTTTGCTTTTAGACGATCCCTGAAAACTCATCTCTTCAGAGAAGCCTATCCTGCCCAACAGCTAACAACTACACATTTATTTTCTTCATCAGCCCATCCCTCACAGCTTATTACCTTTTGTATCAATTGACCCTCCATCCTTGATTGTAAGCTCTGATGAGCCAGGCCCTCTGATTCCTCCTGTATTAAATTGTATTGTAACTGTACTGTCTGCCCCCATGTTGTAAAGAGCTGTGCAAACTGTTGGCTCTATATAAATCCTGTATAATAAGAATAATAAGAAAGAACAGAAATGAATATTTCCTCCTAATCAAGTCTAACAAATATCAAGTAAAAGTCATCTGCTGCAATCCCTGATTGAGGTGTGAAATGTTTTACACTCATGTTATCTGAGAGTGATAGTGAAGGGGGAAATGAGGAAGATATAGACGGCCCCTGGAAAGCTGCCAGTCCCTAAGCACCTTGTGGGTAATCCGGCTCTATCCGTATGACTTGTGTTATTGCAGCCAAATACATCAACGTTGTGTTCCTTTGTCTGTGAAATGTGCCAATGATATGAAGGAGAATTCCTAACACAACGTTCCCTCACCTTATTTCATGTCCTTTATTTTCCCCCAGATAGGAGATTATTGTCAGGAATTCTCCCATGTATTATCTGTGTTCCTCTGTATAAGGAATCCTATGCCTACGAGTCTCAGTCTCAGCCCCTCCCTGTAGGAGTGCACGGAGCTGGTTACTTTCACTTTCATTTCTCCTGCTCTCAGCGATGGCGTCTGCTGATGTGAGGAAGGAGCTGGAATGTTCCGTCTGTCTGAACCATTATACAGATCCTGTAACCCTGAAATGTGGACATACCTTCTGCCGGGACTGTATTGGTCGTGTGTTGGATACTCAGGAGGGGTTTGGAGGATATTCCTGTCCTGAATGCAGAGAAGAGTTCCAGGATCGGCCTGCACTGCACAGGAACATAACACTGCGTAACATAGTGGAGAATTTCCAGTCCACCCATGCAGATCAGGAGGAGTCCGGGGTCTTCTGTACTTACTGTATTCACACTCCTGTACCTGCTGTGAAATCCTGTCTGCTATGTGAAGCTTCTCTGTGTGACAATCACCTGAGAGTCCACAGCAAGACACCGGGACACGTCTTATGTGACCCCACCACTTCCCTGGGGAACAGGAAATGCCCCGTCCATAAGAAGATCCTGGAGTATTACTGCACTGAGGACTCCTCCTGTATCTGTGTGTCCTGCAGACTGGTCAGAGAACATCGGGGACACCAGGTGGAGACTCTGAATGAGGCCTCTGAGAAGAAGAAGAAGAAACTGAGGAATGTTCTGCAGAAACTGATGACAGAGAGAGAGGAGATGGAGAAAAGAGTGCAGAGTCTGCAGGAACACAGGAGGAAAGTACAAGGAAAAGCAGAGGATGAAACAGAGAGAGTCACTGCCCTGTTCAGAGACCTCAGGAGACGTCTGGAAGACCTGGAGAAGAGAATCCTGAGGGAGATCTCTGGGCAGGCAGAGCGGATCTCCGTGTTCATCAATGATCTGCTCCAGGATCTGGGAATAAAGAAGGGGGAGCTCTCCAGGAAGATGGGGGACATTGAGGAGCTGTGTAACATGACCGATCCACTGACTGTCCTACAGAAATCAGACACAGGGGACTTGTGTGATACTGAGGATGGAGATGGTGAGGACAGAGAGAGACATGAGAAACTCCTCCATGATGGAGGGGATCTGGATGTGGCGGGGATCTCACACACATTACACACAGGTTTATCTGATATCATGTCTGGGGTAAATGTAGAGAAATGTCCAGGCACACAGGTCTATCCCCATTCTACTACAAAGGGCAAAGGTCACACCAATGCTGAACCATCCAGACCACACCCCCAACCCACCCCCACCATACAACACTCACACCGCCAGGCTGGGGGACCAAATATTGGGGCTGTGCAGCAAACATGGGGGTTGTTGTGGGTCACAGACATGTTACTGGATGTGAGGACAGCTGGTAATCATCTACAGATATCCGATAACAAGAAAACTGCATCCTACTCATCATCACATCAGAATCACCCAGAAACACCGGAGAGGTTTCAGTGTTCTCAGGTGATGAGCAGTCAGAGTTTCTCCTCAGGGAGACATTACTGGGAAGTGGATGTCGGGGGGTCATGGAACTGTATAGTTGGGATTTGTTACCCCAGTATAGACAGGAGAGGAGGACGTCAGTCAGAGATTGGATATAATAAGAAGTCCTGGGGTTTGGAGAGGAGGTGGTGGGATGATCAGCACTCAGTGATACATGACAGGAATAGGATCCCATTACCCGTCGGTGTCTCCAGTAAGAGAGTTAGGATAGATCTGGATTATGAGGCTGGGAGGATCTCCTTTTATGATCTTTGTGACCCGATGCGACATCTCCACACCTTCACCACCACCTTCACTGAGCCCCTCCATGGTGCATTATGGGTAGGGAATGGTTATATAAAGATATGTGGGGGAATCAGAAGTGAGAGATCTGCCCAGAGACATCACAAGGTGGATTATCTGATTGGTGATTGGTGCAATACTCATGCAATAGGAGGAAGCAGTGCATGGGAAACATAACTAATTTATTTATAAAGCTGCGGGTTCCGGGTCCGTCATCTTCATCCTAAACCTCACTTCACTTTCAAGTGTATCACTGACCAGGAACAAGCATGCAGGAGGTCAGGTTGTCCAATCTTCACTGGCTGCATGCTTGTTCTGGGTCAGTGACACACTAGATAGTGTAGCCAGGATCAGAATGAAGTCACTGGGGTCTGTACCATCAGTGTATTTATAGCAAAAAGTTTTTTTTTTCTGTTTTGTATAGATTGGGGAAGGTTTAGAACCCCCATGAGATATTTACTGCTATCTGGGGCTTCATTAGAGAGATTTTCCCTCAATGCCTGTCCTGGTGACAACATTTCACCACACAGGAAGTGAGGGGAACTCTCCACCAACAATTCAAACATCTATAAAAAGCCTTTTCTTTAGTAGAGTAGGGGAAGACTAGAATGCCACTCATTTGCAGCATTAGTTGCCTCTGGAACACTCCCAAATTGTTGTCCCTTTATGTGTTTTTTGAGATTGGAGAACAGATGATAGTCAGAAGGAGCCAGGTCGGGTGAATAGGATGGATGGGGCATCACTTGAAAGCCATTGTTTCACCTGCAGTGTGTGACGAGGCGTTGTCATGCAACATGACGACACCTTTGGAGAGCTTTCCTCAATGTTTTTCCTTGATATTTTGCCTTAACTTCATCAATAAAGCACAGTAATAGGTTGCATTGATGATTCAACCCTTTTGGAGGTAGTCCACCACCAGAACTCCCTTCTTATCCAAAAAAACGGTTGCCATTTGCTTCTGCACTCACCTTTGCACATGGAACTTCTTTGGCCTGGGGGAACCGCAGTGCCTCCATTCCTTAGACTGCTCCAGTTACCAGTTTGTCCAGCAAATTTGACTAATTTCTTGCAAAATGTTCCAAAACATCCACTGATGTCTCCACACATTTCCTCTTTTGTTCGGTTGTCAAAAAGTTTAGGGATCCACTTTGCTGAAAGCTTTCTCATTTTCAAGTCGTTGTGGATATTGACACCAACTCTCTCACGTGATATTCCCAGATATGTAGCAATACTTTTGGCTGATAATCGGCAGTCCTCCATGATCATGTCATGGATGGCTTTTACATTTGCAAGCACGAAGACAGAAACAGGCCTTCCACTGGGTTTCTCACTTTGAACACTGAAATGGCCAGTTTTAAAATTGACAACCCAACATTTAACTATTGCATATGAAGGGCCACTGTCACTCAAAGTTTGTGACATTTCATCATGGATCTGCTTTGCACCTTTCCCTTAGAGAAACAGGAACTTGATTATAGTCCAATGCTCTTCCACGTTTTTCTGGAGGTGCTGCTGTGTTCACTTTGGACCTGAGCTAATTCCCCGCCCCCCCTGTAAATTCTCCTTCAATTCCTGTCTGATAAAATGTCACAAGGGCAGGAAGTGAGGGGAAATCTCTCTAATGGAGCCCAAGATAGCAGCAAAAACCTGACAGGGGTTCTAATCCTCCCCCTCTCCATACAAATCTAGAACAATAGGATTTGTCTAGACACACACTTTAACCACTTCAATACCAGGCACTTACCCCCCTTCCTGCCCAGACCAATTTTCAGCTTTCAGCGCTGTTGCATTTTAAATGACAATTGCGCGGTCGTGCGACGTTGTACCCAAACAAAATTTTAATCATTTTGTTACCACACATAGAGATTTGTTTTGGTGGTATTTGATCACCTCTGCGGTTTTTATTTTTTGCGCTACAAATAAAAAAGACCGAAAATTTTGAAAAAAAGTTTCTCTGTTTCTGTCACAAAACTTTGTAAATAAGTACATTTTCTCCATCACTGATGGGCACTGATGAGACTGCACTAATGGGCACTGATGAGGCAATACTGATTGGCACTGAGGAGGCACTTATATGTGTAGTGATGTAGTAGTGGAGTAATGGATGTCATTATTTAGTTATTATTATTATGATGGTTAATTTTCCGCAACACCCGGTTCTTCCAGAGAGAAACATTTATTAACTTCAGACAGAACAAAGTCCAACAAGAGATAATACAATCCAACATAGGTGTAGAGAATATTGATGACAGGAATAGTGTAGCATTGAGACCACTTCAGAGGAACCCAGTCTTCCTGTCAAAAGTGGAGACAAAGAACGGACCACAAATGCAAATGACTTTAGAAAGGAACTTCACAATATTTCAGGAGGGTATTATATCCTATAGCCCTCATGATATGAAGGATGGAGTCTATACAAAAATCCTAAATATAGTGGTCACAAATTCTAGAGACTGTCCTACAATTTTACAGTGGCCAGAACATGGACTATTTTTTGCGCGAACTCAAACCTTCGTATATAGTGATGTTTCATATTTATCATTACCGTTATTGTTGAATCTTACCTTGTTTACCATTCCAGAGAGTTGCCCAGAAGCAATGAGATCATGGTTTAAAACAGTATTTCAAACACATTTGAATTTATTTTGGGACTTTACACAAGGGCTCAATTTTAAGAAAATTTCAAAGAGGGATCTGGGCACTGATATAATATCAGGACTCAGTTTGGGTAGTTCAATTTGGAATAGGGTCGATATAGAGAGCCTAAATATACGAGAACAAAGGTTTGTGGGTGGATTGCAGCAGATACTGCTTAAAGGGGGAAGAGTGGATTTAAACACTCTAGCTGAAATTAAATTAGATATTCAGAACATCCACACCATTGCTGCAGATTTGCAGGACATTCAAGGGTCAGTGAGTGCACTGAATAAAACACTTCAAATCAATAATGTATCCAAATCTATGGTATGTGGTATTATAGGAAACTTGCTGAGCGAACACCTGAGCCTAGGGCTTAAAGAAATCAAACAAGGAGAATGGCCGAGAAAAATGAACTCAACTCTATTATTCAGTCTTATCAAAGACAGTGGTGTTACTTGTAAGAACTTTGCCCTTGCTAAAGTAAGGAGCCTGGATACTCTTTGCAATAAAGATTGCATCGGAAAGCAGGAAATACCTTTGACTGTCGACATCCCTACATGGTCAAAGACACCCTTACCCGTATATAAGATGATCGTTCTTGGTGAGGTGGAGGTGAGGAAGGACACTAATATACTGAAACAATTGCTACCACAAAGCAGACTCGTTGTCAAGGACAACCAAGTGTGGAAGACCATGGACCCCAACTGCTGTACCAGACGTGGCCAGGCCTGGCTTTGTTCCTGTTCTTTTGAGCAGCTGGAGTACATAGATGGCTGTGCTGCTATACACTCTGGGAACTGCCTGGTTCAGTTGCAAAAATATGAACCAGCCTGGAATAGAATAATTCATGAAGACTCGAGGGTCTGTGCATTGGGGGTTCCCTCGTTCACTTGGCAGAGACAAGTTCAGTGCCGGACACCTATCACCGGCTGGTGTGTTAACCTCACAGATGGACTGTTGACAATAGGAGGTGAAGACACTCGAGCCAATATCCAGATGAATCAAGTATCTATGGACATTGACCAAACCGATCTTGGCAATTGGGACTCTATGATTTCTCCTTTATTTAAAAAAATACCACCACTTACAGTTGAATCATTATTTAAGAGGGATAGTAGGAAAATTATAGAATTACAAGAACTGGTGAAGGAAAACCTCGTCAGTTCTAATAAAATTGCTAAAGAATTTCAGAAACCTTGGTGGAGCATACCCAATAACACTTTTACTCACCCGCTATTAAGAACTCTTTCCATGATTTTTGTGTTTATTAAATTTATATTAATATGTTTTTTGTTTAGTTTATATTGTTGTGGTAGAAGACAACTAAAAGCAATCCAAAAAAAATAAGGAAAGCCTAAAATTGGCATCAATCTTAAGAGCCAGGGATGTCTGAGCAGTCTAGTTATGAATCGATTCTAGTTCGAACCGATCCAAGTGGGGAAATATGTAGTATGTTATGTGTGTATGTATATATATATATATATATATATATGTATATGTGTAGGTATGTATGTATGTGTGTGTACATGCACATGTATATATTATATTGTGTGTATACATATATTGGGTATGTATTGTGACAGGGAGTTAACAAATCTATTTTATATTGTGTTGTTGTGCAAAGACGCATTGGCATTTGGGACTGGTTATCTAATTAGGAAAGAATAGACTGACCAAACCAATTGCTCTTTACATGTAAAAGGGGCAGATAATGGCCCTGTGATATTTGGGACTGGTTATCTAATTAGGCATTTCAAAGGGAGTTTTGATTAAAGACAGATAATGCCTCCATGATATGTTAATGTTAATAAAAGACCACCTAGGAGTTTACAGCTGTTGACGGCTTAGGGTCATTATCTGTCGCTCTTTCAAGACAAAAGGCCTAATGAAATTGCTCACTCTTAGTCACCCATGGGAGGGGGGAAAAAGGTGTATAAGAGGGGAACCTGTGTTAAGTAAAGTATGACAGGAAAACTGGGTTCCTCTGAAGTGGTCTCAATGCTACACTATTCCTGTCATCAATATTCTCTACACCTGTGTTGAATTGTATTATCTCTTGTTGGACTTTGTTCTGTCTGAAGTTAATAAATGCTGCTCTCTCTGGAAGAACCGGGTGTTGCGAAAAATTAACCATCATCGTAATAATAACTAAATAATAACATCCATTACTCCACTACTACATCACTACAATATGCAGCACTGATGGGCACTGGTAAGCAGCAATGGCGGGCACTGATAGGTGGCACAGATATGCAACACTGATGGGCAATGATAAGCGACACTGATGGGCACTTATAGGGGGCACTGATGGGCACTGATAGGTGGCACTGGGCACTAATATGTGGCACTGATAGGTTGCACTGATAGGTGGCACTGGTGGGCACTGATAGGTGGCACTGCTAGAGGGCATTGTTAGGTTGCCATTCCCTGGTGGTCTAGGGTGGCATCTGAAATTGGCATCTAGTGGCATCCATGTTGGGCACTGTGCCCCTTACCTGGTGGTCTAGGGTGGGCTCCCTGATCAGCTCCCTGGTGGTCCTGGTCAGCTCCCTGGTGGTCCTGGTCAGCTCCCTGGTGGTCCCTGGGCGGGCTCTCCCTGGTGGTCCCTGGGCGGGCTTCCAGCCCAGACCCCCCGCATCAGGAGAGCAGCCAATCGTCTCTACTCTACTCGCATCTGCAGACGCAAGTAGGGGAAAAGCCTATAAACAGCTCTTCCTGTTTACACTGTGACCAGCCGTGATTGGTCACGGCTGATCACGTGGTAAGATCGGTAATGCGTGGTAGGGTTGTCACATCATCCCTTTAATCCAGGACACATGAAATACACAGGTTGTTCTGTGGCCGATTAAGTTGGTAAGTAAACTTACTTGGTGCCTCATCTGCATTAAATTATCCTCAGAACAACAACCTGTGTAATTCATATGTGTCCTGGATTAAAGGGATGATGTGGCAACCCTATGCAGTGGGTCAAACTGACCAACCGCACCACCGATCGCTGCGATGCGCGCCCCCACAGGCGCATGATTGTGAGTTATCCTGAAGACGTCATATGACGTCCAGTCAGCATTACGGAACCACCGCCTGGCTGTCATTTATCTATAGGCCGGACGGGATGTAGTTAATATCCACAATGAGAATTCCTAAATTTCTGTCCTCACAGCTTCCTTTACACGACCAATCCATGGATCTGTGATTGCTCCTCCCCCTCACTGTGATTGGCTGTGATCATTGGCACTATGAATACAACCAGTGCTAGTCTTGTTCCTATTGGTTATTGTTGGAAATTTTGAAGATTAAATATTATTTTTACTGATAATAGTTTCTGAAATATTTGAAATAAATGTATAAATGTTATAATATAATATGCCAGTTTCTGAAGGTTACTGTATGAGGACAGAGAAGAAAATTTGTTGTGTATGTAATTCTATGTCAGCACTTGGGGGAAGTCATGCATCTTACTATGGACCCCCAACCATATAGGAAAGAGTGGGTGTTACTCCTATGTATAGAAGCACTACCTTTTTTGTATAATATGCAGAGAAGGGCTACTCTTGTGAGGTGCTGATGTAATCTTTAGAAACTGTATAAGTATACATGGTTGTGAATGGTTAGGAAGAGAGATAAGGGAAGAGATGGAACCCTACATTCTTGGAGACATGACATCTGTCAGCTCTCTTTCTCCTCCTGACTCACATCTGAACTCTACCATATCTTACCATATGCTACTATGAAGGCCTCTTGACCACCCCTAGGGAAAGAGAGCCTTGACTGATGGGAGCATGGCCAGGAGCAGGGCGTAAGCAGTCGGTAAGTATTCAAAATAACAGGATTGGATGAAGTCATGGGGGATGGGTTGGGCATGAGCTCAGTAAAAGGCACTGCTCCAGGGAATTCTGGGCCTTTGGAAGACAACGTGGCTGGAAGTGTTGCCCACCCTCCCGCCCCTATTTTCTTTTAATGGTTTGTCACAGCTTGCTGCGGTTTCTTGACCTTACCAGCATTAAAAGTTGCTGTAATGGGCTATGCCCTTGATTGGAAACTGGAAATAGGCTGTCTGTCCAGCACTTATGGTAAGGACAGGCCCCCTTTTGGAATTCAACTAGTTAAGGTTAAAGCATGCTCACAGTATATCTGTGACTGGCACTGGTTTAAAGTGTTCACATGTTCTGTGTTGGAATTTAAATAAAGCTGTGGCCTTGCCCTTTCCAACCTAATGGTTGTACGTGTGGTTTGTTATATGGGATTGGGGCAAGAAGGGTTTGTGCATTATGTCAACAATGTTTTTATGCCTAGGCCCATTGCGCCTCAGCAGTCATGTAAGTTCTGTCTTGCTTATTTTGTGAAGAATAAACAACAAGATTTCTCTAATGATGTGGTTGATGCCAAAAGATTCTTCGATGAAAAGTCTCGGATGGTTTCCTACATTATGGTGGAGATGCGGACCTGGGAAAAGAATGTTAATCTTGTCTCCAGCTGACGGTCCTACTATTGGGGTGCGTTTTTTTCCTCGTCTGTAATTTTTCACACCTCTCGCACAATTTGCAGCTTTGCATGGAAAAAAAGACCCAGTGTCCGGGGTTGATTGACACGGCCATCTGGATGGTTTGCCTGGCCAGGAGGACTTTAAAGTGCGACGTCACAAAGGTGGAGTTTCTGCTAAGGTCAGTCCCAGCCAGTAGGCGAAAACTGGTAACCACCAGGAAATTGGCCAATCGCAGTTTAGGGGCGGGACCCAATCTGTGAGTTTCACGAGATTGTTCTCCTAACAAATTATCTGTCTTTGCTATAATCAGGAAAGTCATATTGATAAGCAGTGTACATGATTTTTGGCAGACGTACAATCAAAATCTGTTGAAAGAATGTTAAAAAGGATACAAATGAGAATGTTACTGATTGTACAATGTGTGGTAACTAAGACCCCATGCACACTATTAGATTCTCTGCAGATTTTTGTCTTCATATTTATCAAAACCATATAATGTGAGGTCAAACCTTAGGAGTTTTAATTTGTATTCAATCAGGCCGGTCCTTACCCTACATGGTTTTGGTGAATCTGAAGACAAAAATCTGCAGAAAATCTAATAGTGTGTATGGGGGTCTCAGTCTGACAGAGAACAGATCACTCTTGAAGAATGTACTACCAGCCCTTAAAAACAAAAAAAGAGTACAGATTCAGTAACACATACTAATCAGTCTTTCTAAAATAAGTGCTGTTTCTTCTGTGGATCAGAGTACAACACATTTTTGTGTTAACCCATTCAGAGACCTGAAAAAGAGAATCCATAGAAAAGAAAGAAAACATATTTAAAATGATTACTTACTAATGTAATTGTTTTTAAGAAAATTGTTTGGGCCTTACTAATTTTTCTCGAGAGTTCATTGAGATCTTTGCAGATAATACATCTGTCTGGGCAGATTGTAATGAATTTTTAACCACTTGCCAACCGCCCGCCGCAGCGTGACGGCGGCAAGGTGGCTCGTTATCGCGAACCGCCATCACAGGACTGCGGCCGATATAACTACAGGGTGGGCCATTTATATGGATACACCTTAATAAAATGGGAATGGTTGGCGATATTAACTTCCTGTTTGTGGCACATTAGTATATGTGAGGGGGGAAACTTTTCATAATTCCACATAGGTATATTTACCGGGTGGGACATCAATATAGCCGGCGTCAGGACACTACCGCCAAGCGCTATTGCTCGGTGGAACGGCGGCAGTGCGACGCCGCCCGCCAACCGTTCACCAATTTTTAAGTAATGTTAGACGGGTCTGTCTACATAATAGACGTTTCTAGAGTTACTTGAGAGCTCTTTTTAATCATTCCGGGTTTGTTAAAAGAATTTTTGTTAATGTAATCATTCATTAGTAAAATTTATACAAAAGAAAGAAAAGATACCTAAGAGAAAAAGTCCAGAGACTTACC
>BLSH010253441.1:208960-221656 GCA_018402905.1 Glandirana rugosa | reverse complement strand
TATCTCCTTAGTCTTGGAGGAAGGAGGACCTCTGGGGAGATCACTATATTTCTAGATATATCTCCTTAGTCCTGGAGGAAGGTGGACGACCACTGGGGAGATCACTATATTTCTAGATATATCTCCTTAGTCCTGGGGGAAGAAGGACGACCACTGGGGAGATCACTATATTTCTAGATATATCTCCGAAGGGGGTCCTGATTCCTCTATATAGATCTTTATATCACTAGAGGGGTCACCAGCAGGTGGAAGGAGGTCCTGATTCCTCTATATAGATCTTTATATCACTAGAGGGGTCTCCAGGAGGAAGGAGGTTCTGATTCCTCTATATAGATCTTTATATCACTAGAGGGGTCTCCAGGAGGAAGGAGGTTCTGATTCCTCTATATAGATCTTTAGTGAGACCTCACTTAGAATACGGTGTCCAGTTCTGGAGACCTCACTTACAAAAAGATATTGATAAAATAGAACGAGTTCAGAGTCGGGTAACAAAAACGGTGAAAGGTCTGGGGGATAAAACATATCAAGAGCGACTTCAGGAACTTAATCTGTAGAGTCTGGAGGAAAGAAGGGAGAGGGGAGACATTGATTGAAACCTTTAAATACATCAAGGGGGTGAATAAGGATCAGGAGGGCGGTCTTTTCAATATGAAACCAAAATCAAGAACACGGGGACCTCAAACTAACTGGGGGGAAGTCCAAAACTAATCTTAGAAAGTTTTATTTTACTGAAAGGGTGGTTGATGATTGGAATAAACTACCAACAGAGGTTGTGAGACAGTCAGCAGTAAATGGCTTCAAACATGCTTGGGATAAACATAAATCTATAGTCAGACAACGAGGTTAATGTAAAAAAAATAAAAAAATAAAAATATAAAAGGGGCGACTCGATGGACTACTCAGTCTTTTTCTGCCGTCACTTTTCTATGTTTCTATGTTTCTATGATCTGCTTCGCACCTTTCCCTTAGAAAAACAGGACCTTGATTATGGTCCTATGCTCTTCCACATTTTTCTGGAGGTGTTGCTGTGGTCATTTTGGACCTGAAAAATAAAGATAAGCTGAAATCATAGTTGATTTTTGCACCATTGAATATAAACAAATTGTCCAGTATACCCTGCAATTTACAGCCTCCTAGCTAAATTTTTCTGGGTAAGGTTCAACACTTATCGGCACCCCCTTGTAGATTTTCCTTCATTTCCTGTCTGATAAAACTTTGTCACCAGGACAGGAAGTGAGGGGAAATCTTTCTAACGGAGCCCCGGATAGCAGTAAAAACCTGTCAGGGGTTCTAATCCTCTCTCACTCCATCCAAATCTAGAACAATAGGATTTGTCTAGACACAAACTTCAACCACTTCAATACCAGGCACTTACCCCCCCCCCCTTACCGCCCAGACCAATTTTCAGCTTTCAGTGCTGTTGCGCTTTGAATGACAATTGCGCGGTCGTGCGACGTTGTACCCAAACAAATTTTTTATCATTTTTTTCCCACACATAGAGCTTTCTTTTGGTGGTATTTGATCACCTCTATGTTTTTTATTTTTTGCGCTAGAAATAAAAAAATACAGAAAATTTTGAAAAAAAAAGTTTTTCTCTGTTTCTGTCACAAAACTTTGTAAATAAGTACATTTTCTCCATCACTGATGGGCACTGATGAGGCTGCACTGGTGGGCACTTATGAGGTGGCACTGATGGGCACTGATGATGAGGCACTTATATGCAGCACTGATGGGCACTGATAGGTGGCACTGGTAAGCAGCACTGATGGGCACTGATAGGTGGCACAGGTATGCAGCACTGATGGGCAATGATAAGCAGCAATGATGGGCACTTATAGATGGCACTGATGGGCACTGATAGGTGGCACTGGGCACTAATAGGTGGCATTGATAGGTGGCACTGGTGGGCACTGATAGGTGGCACTGATGGGCACTGATGATGAGGCACTTATATGCAGCACTGATGGGCACTGATAGGCGACACTGGTAAGAAGCACTGACGGGCACTGATAGGTGGAACAGATATGCAGCACTGATGGGCAATGATAAGCGGCAATGATGGGCACTTATAGGTGGCACTGATAGGCACAGGTGGCACCGATGGGTGGCACTGATAGGTGGCACTGGTGAGCACTGATAGGTGGCACTGCTAGAGAGCACTGTTAAGTTGTCATTCCCTGGTGGTCTAGGGTGGCATCTGAAATTGGCATCTGGTGGCATCCATGTTGGGTGCTGTGCCCCTTACCTGGTGGTCTATCTATGGTGGGCTCCCTGATCGGCTCCCTGGTGGTCCTGGTCGGCTCCCTGATGGTCCCTGGGTGGGCTCTCACTGGTGGTCCCTGGGTGGGATCCCAGCCCAGACCCACCCCCCGTCAGGAGAGCAGTCGATCGGCTCTCCTCTACCCACATCTGCAGATGCAAGTAGAGGAAAAGTCGATAAATGGCTCTTCCTGTTTACGTTATGACCAGCAGTGATTGGTCACGGCTGATCATGTGGTAAAGAGCTTCTGATGGAAGCACTTTACCGAGATCGGTAATGCGGTGGTAGGGTTTCCACATCATCCCTTTAATCCAGGACACATATTAATTACACAGGTTGTTCTGTGACCGATTAAGGTGGTAATTAAACTCAATTGATGCCTTTTCTGCATTAAATTATCCTCAGAACCTCTATAATTCATATGTGTCCTGGATTAAAGGGATGATGTGGCAACCCTATGTGGTGGGTCAGAGTGACCCACCGCACCACCGATCTCTGCGATGCGCGCCCCCCACGGGAGACGTCCTGAAGATCTTATCCTGAAGACGCCATATGACGTCCAGTCAGGGTAACGGAACCACAGCCTGGCTGTCATTTGTCTATGGGCCGGATGGGAAGTGGTTACTTTCCACAATGAGAATTCCTACATTTCTGTCCTCACAGCTTCCTTTACATGACCAATCCATGGATCTGTGATTGTTCCTCCCCTTCACTGTGATTGGCTGTGATGATTGTCACTATGAATACAGCCAGTGCTAGCCTTGTTCCTATTGGTTATTGTTGGAAATTTTGAAGATTAAATATTATTTTAACTGATTCTGAAATATTTGAAATAAATGTATAAATGTTATAATATAATATGTCAGTTTCTGCAGGTTACTGTATGAGGACGAGGAAGCACATTTGTTGTGTATGTAATTCTATGTCAGTACTTGGGTGAAGTCATGCATCTTACTATGGACCCCCAACCATATAGGAAAGAGTGGGTGTTACTCCTATGTATAGAAGCACTACCTTTATTGTAGAATATGCAGAGAAGAGTTACTCTTGTGAGGTGCGGATGTAATCTTTAGAAACTGTATAAGTATACATGGTTGTGAATTGTTAGTTAGGAAGAGAGATAAGGGAAGAGATGGAACCCTACACTCTTGGAGACATGACATCTGTCAGCTCTCTTTCTCCTCCGGACTGACATCTGAACTCTACCATATCTTACCATATGCTACTGTGTACCGTATTTTTCGCACCATAAGACGCACCTGACCATAAGACTCACCTGACCATAAGACTCACCTGACCATAAGATGCACCTGACCATAAGTCTCACCTGACCATACGACTCACCTGACCATAAGACTCACCTGACCATAAGACTCACCTGACCATAAGACGCAACTGACCATAAGATGCACCTGACCATAAGATGCACCTGACCATAAGACGCAACTGACCATAAGATGCACCTGACCATAAGACGCACCTGACCATAAGACGCACCTGACCATAAGACTCACCTGACCATAAGACTCACCTGACCATAAGACGCCCCTGACCATAAGACGCCCCTGACCATAAGACGCACCTGACCATAAGACTCACCTGACCATAAGACGCCCCTGACCATAAGACGCACCTGACCATAAGACTCACCTGACCATAAGACGCACCTGACCATAAGACGGACCTGACCATAAGACTCACCTGACCATAAAACTCACCTGACCATAAGACGCACCTGACCATAAGAGTCACCTGACCATAAGACTCACCTGACCATAAGACGCACCTGACCATAAGACTCACCTGACCATAAGACTCACCTGACCATAAGACGGACCTGACCATAAGACGCACCTGACCATAAGAAGCACCTGACCATAAGACGCACCTGCCCATAAGACTCACCTGACCATAAGACGCACCTGACCATAAGACTCACCTGACCATAAGACTCACCTGACCATAAGACGCACCTGACCATAAGACGCCCCTGACCATAAGACTCACCTGACCATAAGACGCACCTGACCATAAGACGCACCTGACCATAAGACTCACCTGACCATAAGATGCACCTGACCATAAAACTCACCTGACCATAAGACGCACCTGACCATAAGACACACCTGACCATAAAACTCAACTGACCATAAGACGCGCCTGACCATAAAACTCACCTGACCATAAGACTCACCTGACCATAAGACGCACCTAGGTTTTAGAGGTTGAAAACTAGAAAAAAAATATTCAGAACCAATTGGTGTTCTAAAATATTTAGTAAAAATATAACAGAATAACATTTCAACCATTGAAAGTGTAAATAGCAGTCAACAATGACATTAAAGCAGAACTTCAGTCAGTTTTTCAACTTTCAATCTATTAAATCTTCTGCCCTTGTTGTTTTAACTTTGGATTGTAAAACTTTTTTTCTGCCAGTAAATACCTTATACAGCCCACTTTCTGTTTCTTGTCTGGTCATTAGCCTAGGCTTATGACATCATGCACAGCTCTCTCTCACTCTTGTGACAGTTTGCTAGGAAAGGAGGGGGGGCTGAGTCATATAAGGGCAAATGAGAGCTGCAGAGCTGGAGGTGTGTCTCTGTGTAAATCCAGGAAGTGAACAGGCAGCAGCTTCAGCTGCCCACAGTTAAAATGGTTGCAGCCAGACCCAGTGGAGGGAGATTTCTGCAGCATATTTGGTAAGTACAGAATCACAGAATATTGGTATACACCATAAAAGAATATGCAAAGTGTTTAGAGGGAAGCTTCAGAATGGCAAATATGTTTTTATTACAAATTACGGTACTGTATGTGAGCAGACTGCACTTCCTCTTTAAGAACCATCTGTCATTAACAAATGAGGAGAGGCTTTAAGGTTTGAGTATGGTAGCCTTCTAGTTTTCTGGGAACCCCAAGAACTCTTCATCGCTAGTGTCAGCATTTATGAAGCTCAGTTGCTCACAATCACCGACATCACTTTCTTCGCTATCTTCATATACAATAATATCTTCAGTTCCATCCAAGGCATTGCTAATGCCACATTTTTTGAAGGACTGTACAACGATTTCCTCCTTCACTGAGTGTCTGTATGAAACCAGCGCAACAGAAAATATTACTAATACTTATTATAAATTAATTATAAACAAAATTGTGAGTGATGTTAAAATTGTGAATAATAACACAGTTATGTGAAAAATGAATCAATACTGAGGGGAGCTGCACGTGTAAAAATGGAAACCCAAAATAGAACAGGAAAACAAGAAAAAAACGCGCTCCGCTCGTGAAGTTATTAGTCATACATATATACCAAAGTGAAGTGACATTGACCTTGATTACTAAAGTGCAAATGCTAAATCTCATATCAGTGCGACCTGCATAGGAGCTAGATAACCTGCTTTCTCCACACAAATCGCACAACAAGTGCAAAAATGAAGTGCGGAATAAATATCACTAATTGTGAAAACGTGCAAAAAATGAAATTGTGCAAATATGCTGAAAAGTAAAAAATTAAAAAAATATAATATAAAATATATATATAAAAAAATATATATATATAGGATATATATAAAAGCAGCAAAAAGTCCCAATGAAGGGTACCAATGAGTTCGGAAAAATAATAATAATAAGTCTTCAGATGAACTGATGAATGGTGAGTCCAATTTTTTCAAAAACCCAAAGGAGGGTGGACCGATACCAGCTGCTGTAGTACTTGAATAATAAGGATGTCCCACCACCTGGCACACTGGTCACACAACCTACTTACCAGAAGTAGTAGATTCCCATTACAGGAATCATCCTCGCTTTAGTAGGTTGATAATTCTCTCTCCTCAGGCACTAAGAAAAAGTCCCACTGGCCATGGCGTCCCCTCATTTTAGCTGTATGTAGCTGCAAAAATAAAGCAAACGTACTTCACCAGATTGGATCCTCTGGGTCTGTTTGTTCCTCTCCCCATATCGAGCACCAGGACATTGTTTGCCAGTGGGACTTTTTCTTAGTGCCTGGGGAGAGAGAATTATCAGCAAAAAAAGACAAATTGGTGCGCACAGCCTTATATCAGCCCAGTCTATGCGTTTTATATAGAAATAGACGAGTAACAGTCTGTACAAATAGTCCCAAAGGAGTGGAGATGACAATCACTACCACTTCATTCAGTCTATTGGATGGGGAGAGGAAACAGTT
Organism: Glandirana rugosa; assembly: GCA_018402905.1. NCBI lineage: Eukaryota > Metazoa > Chordata > Amphibia > Anura > Ranidae > Glandirana > Glandirana rugosa. The sequence continues at coordinate 215,216 of BLSH010253441.1, read as the reverse complement.
CATGGGGAATCCGAGTAATAGGGCAGCCAATCCTAAGAAGCTGAACCAGGCTTCAATAAACTGAAAAAGAGAAAGACAAAGGAGGCACCTCTAAGTGCAATATTAAAAGTATAATTATACTTTTAATATTGCACTTAGAGGCGCCTCCTTTGTCTTTCTCTCTGAGAGAGAATTATCAACCTACTAAAGCGAGGATGATTCCTGTAATGGGAATCTACTACTTCTGGTAAGTAGGTTGTGTGACCAGTGTGCCAGGTGGTGGGACATCCATATTATTCAAGTACTACAGCAGCTGGTATCGGTCCACCCTCCTTTGGGTTTTTGAAAAAATTGGACTCACCATTCATCAGTTCATCTGAAGACTTATTATTATTATTTTTCCGAACTCATTGGTACCCTTCATTGGGACTTTTTGCTGCTTTTATATATATCCTATATATATATATTTTTTTATATATATATTTTATATTATATTTTTTTAATTTTTTACTTTTCAGCATATTTGCACAATTTCATTTTTTGCACGTTTTCACAATTAGTGATATTTATTCCGCACTTCATTTTTGCACTTGTTGTGCGATTTGTGTGGAGAAAGCAGGTTATCTAGCTCCTATGCAGGTCGCACTGATATGAGATTTAGCATTTGCACTTAAGTAATCAAGGTCAATGTCACTTCACTTTGGTATATATGTATGACTAATAACTTCACGAGCGGAGTGCGTTTTTTTCTTGTTTTGCTGTTCTATTTTGGGTTTCCATTTTTACACGTGCAGAGTGCCATGATGTTTTCACCCATTCACAAACTTGAGTGATAGTGGGCCTCTTCATTCGTCCAGTAGAATGTCTAATCATGATTACCATCAGCCATCCATTTGTTCCACTCTTCTCGCATAAAGACTTTGAATGGTTTGTTGATGGAAACGTCGAGAGGTTGCAACTGGCTGGTAAGACCCCCAGGAATTACAGCTAGATGTGTCTTTACTAGAGTTGAGCAGACACCTGGATGTTCGGGTTCGTCTGGTTCGGCCGAACTTCGCGGAAAAGTTGGGGTTCATTACCGAACTTGACCCCGAACCCCATTGAAGTCAATGATGACCCAAATTTTTGGGCACAAAAATGGCTGTAAAAAAGTCATGGAAAGGGCTAGAGGGCTGCAAAAGGACGCAAAACGGGGGTAAGAGTAGGACAAGTGCCCTGCAAACAAATGTGGATAGGGAAATAACTTAAAATGACATAACAAAAAAAAATGGGAGGAGGAGGCGGATGTGGAGTAGGAGCCTAGAGGTTGACTAGGCTGTGACCGTGGCAGTATAGATGGAAGTGGCGGTGGAGGAGGAGGAGGAGGAGGAGGAGGAGGAGGTAGCCAACACTGTTTTTTGTTTGTTTGTTTTTTTTTATAATTGGGGTAGCCCCAAAATATTGAGACATATTAAAAAAAACAAGTATACCAATGGCTGTGTGAGTCCGGTCTAAATGTTTATTCTGCACAAGGTACAGACAAGTCTTGTGGGATCCATGCCTGGTTCATTTTAATAAAGGTTAGCTTGTCCACATTGGATGTGGACAAACGGCTCCGCTTGTCTGTGATAACGCCCCCTGCCATGCTAAACACACATTAAGACAATACACTGGCTGCAGGGCAGGCCAGCACCTCCAAGGCATAAAGGGCAAGCTCAGGCCATGTGGCAAATTTGGAGACCCAGAAGTTGAATGGGGCAGATCCATCAGGCAGTACGTGTAGGCGTGTGCCCACATACTCTTCCACCATGTTGCTGAAATGCTGCCTCCTGCTAAGACGTTGCCTATCAGCTGGTGGTGCTGTTTGCTGTGGCGGGCTGCTGAGAAAGCTTTGCCACATTTCGGCCATGCTAACCCTGTCTTCTGAGGTGCAGGCGATGCCACAGCTGCATTGGTGACCTCTTCCTCCTCCTCCTCCTCTGCCTTCGGCTTGTGCTTCCACTGAGCCCCCAATGTCATTTGGAAAGCCCTCAGCAGCGCATCTACCATAGTGCGCTTGTAGTCGCACATCTTCCGATCACGCTCCAGTGAGGGAATTAATGACAGCACATTGTCCTTGTAATGGGGATCCAGCAGGGTGGCGACCCAGTAATCGGCACAAGTTAAAATGTGGGCAACTCGGCTGTCATTGAGCAGGCACTGCAGCATGTAGTCGCTCATGTGTGCCAGGCTGCCCAGAGGCAAAGACAAGCTGTCCTCTGTGGGAGGTGTATCATCTGTGTCCTCCGTATCCCCCCCAGCCATGCTCCAGTGATTCCCAGGGGCTGCGTTGGGTGCCACCCTGTTGTGAACACGGTTCCTCTTCCTCCTCATCATCATCCTCGTCCTCCTCATCCTCCAGAACTGTCCCCATCTTAAATTTTTTTTACCTGGCCTATGCTGGTGCAGGAACCCACCCTCTGAGCCACTTGTGAATGACTGGCCTGATAACCGTGGAAATGACCCCTGTTCCTCCTCCTCTTCCTCCTGGGCCACATCCTCTTCCATCATCACCCGAAGTGTTTTTTCAAGGAGACATAGAAGTGGGATAGTAACACTGAGAACAGCGTCATCGGCACTGGCCATATTGGTGGAGTACACCGCAATATGGTACACAGGTCTCACATGGAGGCCCACTTGTTGGTGGTGAAGTGGTGCTGTTCCGCAGAGCCACTGGCCCGTGCATGCTGCAGCTGAAACTCCACTATTGTCTGCTGTTGCTCGCACAGCCTCTCCAGCATGTGCAAGGTGGAGTTCCACCTTGTGGGCACGTCGCATAGGAGGTGGTGAGCGGGAAGGCCAAAGTTCCGCTGACAGGCGAGCAGCAGGAGGGTGAGAACGCCAAAAGCGCACACAGACGGCCCGCACTTTCTGCAGCAGCTCTGACATATCCGGGTAGTTTTTTAGAAATTTCTGCACCACCAAATTCAGCACATGCGCCAGGCAAGGGATGTGCATCAAACCGGCTAGGCCCAGAGCTGCTACGAGATTTCGGCCATTGTCGCACACCACCAGGCCGGGCTTGAGGCTCAGTAGCAACAACCACTCATTGGTCTGTTGTTCAATGCCCGTCCATAGCTGCTGCACAGCGTGGGGTTTATCCCCCAAACATATCAGTTTTAAAACAGCCTGCTGTCGTTTCCCCCTGGATGTGCTGAAGTTGGTGGTGAAGGTGTTACGCTGAGAGGATGAGGAGGTGGTTGAGGAGGAGGAAGCGGAGTAGGAGGAGGCAACAGGAGGCAAAGATAAATGCCCTGCAATCCTCGGTGGCTGAAGGACATGCGCCAAATGGCTACCCGCCACTACATTTGCCCAGTGTGTAGTTAGCGAGATATAGCGTCCCTGCCCGTGCTTACTGGTCCACGTATCAGTGGTTATGTGGACCTTGCCACAGATGGCGTTGCGCAGTGCACACATCTCGTTCCTGACTTGTTTGTCCACGTACTGTGGGACAGCCACCGCCATCAGATTTTTAAAACTGTCCGTGTCCACCAGACGGAATGACAGCATTTCAAAGGCCAGGAATTTTGAAATGCTGGCATTCAGGGCCAGGGATTGCGGGTGGGTAGGGGGGTACTTCCTCTTTCTCTCCAGTGTTTGGGAGATGGAGAGCTGTAAGCTTCCATGGGACCATGTGGAAATAGGATGGTGGCGTAGCTGTCACATGCTCTGTTTGCTGGGTGGCAGGTGACACTGGCACTGTAGAGGTGGAGGAAGAGGCCGAGGCAACAGCAGAAGAGGAAGCAGGAGGAGGCCAAGACCTTTCTTGGATTTTGAGGTACTTATTCCACTGCAGCAAGTGCTTTGAATTTAGATGCCTGCTCATGCAGGTTGTGCTCAGGTTGAGAACATTTATGCCTCGCTTCGGACTATCATTGCACAGCGTACAAACCACTTGTGTCCTGTAGTCAGCACATTGTCTGAAGAACTGCCACGCGGGGGACGCCTTTGAGCTGCCTTTGGTGTGCTAGGTCCCTGGGTGCGGTGGGTAGTAGCAGGCCTACTTTCTAGGGGAAGCTCGCTCTGCTTTTGCAACCTGCTTCCTCTTTTGCTGTGCTGGTGCCTCTGTGTGACCACCACCTCTTCCTCCAAACTGCACACGTCACTCGCATGACCCTCATTCCATGTGGGGTCTAGGACCTCATCATCCTCCACATTATCTTCCACCCACCCTTCGCCACTGCCCTCCTTGTCAGTCTGCACACTGAGGCAAGCTGCAGCAGTTGGCACCTGTGTTTCGTCATCATCAGAAATGTGCTGCGCTGGTGTTTCCATGTCCTCATCCTGCAACAGAAGTGGTTGGGCATCGGTGCACTCAATATCTTCCACTTCTGGGGCACGCACTTTTTATTTTTGTGCAAGAAATGCACCGCTCACACCAACAGCAGGAACCTCTCCCTATAGCAGTATGAGATGATTTTAGAACACTAATCTGTCCCTTACAGCACCAGCAGGAACCTCTCCCTATAGCACTATGAGATGATTTTAGAACAATAATCTGTCCCTTACAGCACCAGCAGGAACCTCTCCCTATTAGTGTTGAGCGAACCCGGACTGTAAAGTTCGGGTCCGTACCGAACTTTCGGGTGTCCGGGACCCGGACCCGAACACAGACATTTCAAAAAACGTTCGGGTTCGGTGCGGGGTTCTGCTATTTTACTCCACGTGTTGAGAAGCTGCAGGGCAGCCAATCAACAAGCGTTTCACTGGTTTGCCCTTAGAAGCCATCACAGCCATGGCCAGTGCATCATGTGACCCAGCCTCTTTATAAGCTGGAGTCACGTAGTGCTGCAGTCACATGCTCTTGGGTTAGCTGTAGGGAGAGGAAGCTGACAGCGTCAGGGAGAGATTAGAGACATTTTAAGATCTGATCCTGCATCCTGAGATAGATTACTTTACTACTGCTGTGCTGTTGCTCTGAGGACAAATAGCAGAAATTAAAGATTTCACATACCGCTGCTTTGAGTTGCAGATCAAGCTCTGCATAAAACAACGATCCCTACGATCGTGCTCAACGATCAGATTGTTGGAGGAATTTGAGATTTCAAATACTGCTGCTTAGAGTTGGAGATTGCAGATTAAACTCTGTCTAAAGCAATGATCTTTACGATCGTACACGACAAACAGATTGTTGGAGTAATTTGAGATTTCACATACTGCTGCTTTGAGTGATCTGATTTCACTAGGTAGAGGCTTCTGCTTAGAGGGACAGATTCTTGTTCAAAAACCATTGCCTACTCCTATAGGGCCAGCTGTTGCTGTAAGTGACACATTATTGTTCAAAAATCATCTCCTAGTTGTAAAGGGAGAGCTTCCAGCTGTTGGTGTGAGCAGTGCATTTCTTGCACCAAAATAAAAAGTCCAGCTACGTTGGTATTTTAAAAAAAAAAACGTATTAATTGGTAATAATAAATACTTACATAGGGCTACATAATACATTTGCGGGCCCAATGAGGAGAGAAAATAAGGGACGTGGTCATGGTGCTGCTGCTGATGCTGGTGTTGCTGGTGTTGGTGGTGTTGGTGAACCTCCTGTTGGAAGGAGAGGACGTGGTCAAGGTGTGCCAGCTACACGCACAAGGGAAACACCTTCCTCAGGTAGCCAACAGAACCTTCACCGGTATATGGTAGGCCCGAATGCCCCTCAACGATTGGTGAGGCCAGAACAAGTACAGGCGATAGTAGATTGGGTGGCTGACAATGCCTCAAGTTCCTTCACATTGTCTCCCTCCCGGTCACTTGATGAAAGCTCAGAGTTGGCACCTGAACCCCATGGCCATCTGTCTTTCACCTCAGCCCCTTGTAAATTAGCCAAGCAGTCTGAGCCCCAAGTCCTGCAAGAGACTCTTATGCTTTTTGATGACTCTCCTGGTGTGCTTTCCATGGGCCATCCACATAGCGCTGCCCCAGAAGTGGAAGACATTGAGTGCACCGATGCCCAACCACTTCTGTTGCAGGATGAGGACATGGAAACACCATCGCAGCACATTTCTGATGATGACGAAACACAGGTGCCAACTGCTACAGCTTGCCTCAGTGTGTAGACTGACAAGGAGGGCAGTGGTGAAGGGTGGGTGGAAGATAATGTGGAGGATGATGAGGTCCTAGACCCCACATGGAATGAGGGTCATGCGAGTGACGTGTGGAGTTTGGAGGAAGAGGTGGTGGCCGCACAGAGGCACCAGCACAGCAAAAGAGGAAGCAGGTTGCAAAAGCGGAGCGAGCGTCCCCTAGACAGTAGGCCTGCTACTACCCAGGC
>BLSH010253441.1:180964-195738 GCA_018402905.1 Glandirana rugosa | reverse complement strand
AATAGGAAAAATTGCAAAATAGTTGTCTAAAACTAACATGAAGACGGTTTTTAGTACATGTGACGAATAGTTATACTGAATGGACTAATATCGTTTCTGTCTATTAAACAATCCTCTTGTTAGAGCACTTTGAGTGTCTAACCCAGGGCGGGGATTTGACGCTAACCGGTTAAAGGACCAATGGTCAAAAGCGGATGACCGACCCGGACTGGAATCGTCTTTGAGGTGTAATCACTGCAGCGTGAAATTTGTGAAGTCGGGGCCTTCCTAAAGGGGGAAATCCTGGCCTCGGGACATTTGGGTACAACGTCGCACGACCGCGCAATTGTCAGTTAAAGCGACGCAGTGCCGAATCGCAAAAAGGGCTCCGGTCCTAAAGGGGGAAATCCTTCCGGGGCTGAAGTGTTTAAAGTGCGACGTCACTAATGTGGAGTTTCTGCTAAGGTCAGGCCCAGCCAGTAGGCGAAAACTGGTAACCAGGAAATTGGCCAATCGCAGTTTAGGGGCGGGACCCAATCTGTGAGTTTCACGAGATTGTTCTCCTAACAAATTATCTGTCTTTGCTATAATCAGGTAAGTCATATTGATAAGCAGTGTACATGATTTTTGGCAGAAGTACAATCAAAATCTGTTGATAAAACGTTAAAAAGGATAAAAACGAGAATGTTACTGATTGTACAATGTGTGGTAACTAAGACCCCATGCACACTATTAGATTCTCTGCAGATTTTTGTCTTCATATTTACCAAAACCATATAATGTGAGGTCAAACCTTAGGAGTTTTAATTTGTATGCAATCAGGCCGGCCCTTCCACTACATGGTTTTGGTGAATCTGAAGACAAAAATCTGCAGAAAATCTAATAGTGTGTATGGGGGTCTCAGTCTGACAGAGAACAGATCACTCTTTGAAAAATGTGTGACATTTGAAGAATGTACTACCAGCCCTTAAAAAAAAAAGTACAGATCCAATATCACATACTAATCAGTCCTTTTATTTCTTCTGTGGATCAGAAAACAACACATTTTTGTGTTAACCCTTTCATAGACCTGAAAAAGGGAATCCATAGAAAAGACAGAAAAAATATTTAAAAGTATTACTTCCTGATGTAATCGTTTTAAGAATATTTTTTGGGCCTTACTAATTTTTCTCGAGAGTTCATTGAGATCTTTGCAGATAACACATCTGTCTGGGCAGATTGTAATGAATTTTTAACCACTTGCCAACCGCCCGCCGCAGCGTGACGGCGGCAAGGTGGCTCGTTATCGCGAACCGCCGTCACAGGGCGGTGGCCATGATAACTAGTATTGTGAGTGCGCGTGCACCGCCGGAGGCTCGCGCACTCACTGTGTCCGGGGGGGCCAGGGAGTGGGTAGGGTGGACTCAATCGCCGCTGGCTACCCACGATCACCCCCCGCAGTTAAAGAATAGAGGTCTGTGTAATCACGGATCTCCATTCTGACAGAGGGGGAAGAGCAGTGATCACAGGCTTCCTGTATTACGAGTATTGTGAGCGCGTGCCGCCGGAGGCGCGCTCGCACGCTCACTATGTTCTGGGGGGCCAGGGAGCGGATAGGGCGGACTCGATCGCTGCCGGCTACCCACGATGGCCCCCCCCCCCACTGTGAGAGAACTGAGGTCCGTGTATGTAAAGACGGATCTCCGTTCTGACAGAGGGGGAAGGACGGTGATCACAGCCTTCCTGTACATGGAAGCCCTAATCTCTCCCCTCCCCCTGCCAGCCCAGCACCAATACAGTTAGAACACACTGAGGGAACACAGTTATCCCCTTAGAGCGCCAATGGCATTTACACAGTAATCAGTGCATTTTCATTGCACTGATCGCTGTATAAATGCCAATGGTCCCAAAAAAAGTGTCAAAATGGTCCGACATGTCCGCCGCAATATCGCAGTACGGCTAGAAATCGCAGATCGCCACCATTACTAGTTAAAAATAAATAAGAATAAAAACCCCGGAAATTAATTCTCATCATCCGTAAACGCAGCAACTTTTGCGCAAACCAATCAATAAATGCCGATTGCAATTTTTTTAACCAAAAATATGAGGAAGAATACAAATCGGGCAAAACTGATGAAAAAAATGTTTTTGTATTTTAGCAAAAAGTAAGAAAAACTTTTTTTTTTGCAAAATTGACGCTCTTCTTTTATTTATAGCGGCGATCAGAAATGACGCAGAGGGGATCAAACACCCCCAAAAGAAAGCTCTATTTGTGGGGAAAAAAGGATGCAAATTTAGTTTGGGTACAACGTCGCACGATCGCGCAATTGTCAGTTAAAGCGACGCAGTGCCGAATCACAAAAAGTGCTCTGGTCCTAACGTGGGAAATCCTTCCGGGGCTGAAGGGGTTAAAGCTTACAGAGGATAAAGGGATAAAGGAGAGGCCTTGTATGCAATCATTTAAAGATCTAAAAGAAATCCCCTATAAATTCAGTATTTCTGACGAATATAGAGATCTCTCTCTCTCTCTCAATTATTTTGCATGCAAATATAAGTGGGAGACAATTTTATAAATGTAGTATTTTTACAAACGTGCGTTAGGAGTGAATTGTCCATTGCTACACATTGTGAGTTTTACACCATTTGTTTAGAAAACATTTTATGTTACTAAAAGGAAAACCAAAGGTGTTCATTCACAAGCTTGGCCAAAAGTGACAAATGAATGGTAAAGGGTTTGTCAGTTTAAGTAGAAAATAAATACTTCTTGGTTAAAATAATGCAGTGTGACGAACAGAGCCATGGTTATGTAATTAATCACGAGTGACGGCTCCATTCACTCACACTGCATGAAAGGAATGTTGGTTGTAAAAATAATCTTATTTCAACATGATCAAATTTATTTTAGAAATAGAATATACAGGAAAAAAACTTACAACTAAATAAGTGTAAAAAAGGTAAAAACACAAGAGTATAAACCCGCTGCCAAAAAAAAAAATAAAAAAAAATCCTGCAAGACAATAGCATAATATGTTAGTATGCATCGCATACTAACATATTATGAAATACTTACCTTAGAACGAGGCCCCCGATGCCCGAGTCGGTCAGCGTTAAGGACGCTGACATGTTGGTCCTCTTCTTTCTTCCGGGTACGCGGCTCCGGCGCTGTGAGTGGCCGGAGCCGCGTGACGTCACTCCCGCGCATGCGCGCGGGAGCTCTTCGCTCCGGCAGCCAGCTCTGAGTTGCCGGACGCCTCGGCGTTTCTGCGGGTTTCTGTCACGTGGATCAAACATGACAGAAAGCTTACAAACCATTATCTTTACATAAAAGGCAATACTGATTCCATACCGCAAGCACATCCCCGTCAAGCGGATCAATCTGTACATAATACAGGGGCCCCCCGATTGATGGTAATACACCCGCGCCATGGAACGTGCATCGCACCTCAAAGATCCAGACCGGCGTTCGCTCCAGCGTTAACCGCTCAGAGCACCTGCCAGCTGGGATGATCGGGCGGTAGCGTGTGGTTACCAATTAATGGAAGGTTTCCATTGTAAGTGGCCTGTCCTCAATTTGGGTTAAAGCCATATTCGCTATACACAGCGAATACCGGTACACCGACACTGGGAGACACTGTGACAATACATAATTAACATATCCTAAATTTCTACAACACGACAATATACCAAAAATCACTGAAAAAAGTGCATGGGGTCCCCCCCAGTCCAAATCAGGCTCTTCGGGTCTGGTTTGGATATTAAGGGGAACCCCTTGCCAAATTTAAAGAAAAATTGACATGGAAGTCCCCCTGAAAAATCCCCACACCAAAAAAATTTTGGAAGTCGGTGGGGAGGCAGCAGCGCCCTGCACCTGTGGAGCTCTGTGGGCTGATGCAATTGAGTGGCTGCCCTTAATCTGGCCCCTGGAGGACATCCTGCCTTGTTGGAGTTGGGCCTCCTCCTCACTTTCCTCCTCTCTTCTCTCAGGCACCCAAGTACAGTCCGTGTCCTCATCGTCCCGTCCCCCCTCGCCATGGCAGTGTGCTAAAGCTGAGGGAACATGACTGCTAGTTTCTTGTGCTTCTGTGGCACCCCCTGTCTCTAGGCTCACGCTACTCCTTTCCTCAACCTGGGAACCAACATCGGAGCCTTCAAACTGCTGCGCATCCACTATGAGCATGTAACCGACACTATGGTCGAACAACTCAGGTGACTCCTCCGTGCATGATGGTGGGGCTACAGAAGGAGTAACTGTGGACAAGGATCCAGTGGAATAGCTCGCTTTGCCAGATGCATTGGAAGGCAAACTTGTACGAGTGTCATGTACCTGATCCAAAGCCAAATGTAGAGAGTGGCTCTCCTTGCAGCTAAGTGCACTATACCCCTGGAGATGTAACAGTAGGTATAGGGCCCAAAGAGGCACAGGTCACCGACAGGATCCAGAAGAGTCTGGCAGATAAGAGGTGATGCTGGCGGAGATGTGCGTAGCCAACTGCGGTCATACAGGAACTCTGGCTGGGCTGCTTGAGTGCTTGTGCTCGGAAGCGTAGCAGGGAAGACCAGGCTGGGTGTTAAACCCACTGGAAAGCAAACACAGTTCAGCAACAAGTTCTGGTAGGCAGCAAGTCCTATTGCTGTGCAACAGGCAAAGTCCATATAACAGGCAGAGGTCATGCACGAAGTATCAGGCAAAGCAGAGTCCTTGTAGTAAGCTGGGGGTCAAACACAGGAGTTCAGGCAGAAGCGAAGTCCTTGTAACAAGCCAGGGTCATACACAGAAGTTCAGGCAGAGCCGGGAGAGTCAGAGGAACAAGCCGGGAGTAAGCCAGGAGAAGAGTTACAGGTCTGGAGCAAGCCGGGTCACAACGAGTAGTCTGATGCAGGTGCAAGATTCAAAGGAAACAGGAAGCTGACGACAATCCAGCAATTTGGCTTAGGCAGCCACAGTCTTTTATAGGCTGGTTAGAGCTTCCTAATTGGCTAGGGAGGGGCATGAAAATTTTAGATTAGCAGCATATAGCCAAACTTAGTCATGAGGTTCTCCCTTTTCCCTTTATCATAGAATTTTTTTATAACTCTCTTCCTTCATTGTCTTTCACAGGCATTGATAATTGGTTTGGATATGATTTATCTGCTTTTGAACTGCAGGGATTGAGGCTTCTGGTAAGATGTTGGGGAGAAAAGAGGGATGGAACCCATCATTTGCTCAGAATGGAGATTGGTTGGTGGTGGTATGCAAGGAACTGTTGTAGGCAAATTCCGCGCATGGAAGGAGGGATACCCAGTCATCTTGTGAGCAGGTGCAGAAGCATCGTAGGTATTGCTCCAAAGTCAGGTTTGTCCTTTCGGTCTGACCATTACTCTGGGAGTCGTAGGCTGAGGATAGACATGCTTCAATTGACAAGATTTTGCACAGATCTCTCCAGAATCTTGAAGTAAATTGTACTCCTCTGTCTGAGACAATATTGTCTGGAATTTCATGCAGCCTGATGATCTCTTTCATAAATATATTGGCGGTTTCCACAGCCGAGGGTGTGCCTATCATAGGCAGGAAATGTGGCATCTTTGAAAGACAATCAACTACGACCAGAATGGTCGTAAACCCTTCAGAGGGTGGTAAGTCTACAATTAAGTCCATAGAGATTTCTTTTCATGGTTGCTCTGGGACCGGTAGTGGTCTTAATAGACCCCAGGACCTAGAGTTGGACCCCTTGTTTCGCTGGCAGACTGTACAGGATTGTACATACTTCCCACAATCTTGACTTAGGCTGGGCCACCAAAAGGAAGGCTGGACTAAGTCAGAGGTTTTCTGTATTCCAAAATGTCTGGCCATCTTGTGATCATGGAAGGTCTTTAAGACTTGGAGTCTGGCTTGTTGCGGGACAAAAATGTTATCCTGGTACCAGAGCAAACCCTCTTGTTTTTTTAAAGATCTTTCTGGCCCAGAGTACTGGACGGAGGCTTGCTTGATCACTGTTTTCAGATCAGGCAACATAAGCAAAACATTTTTTGCAGTAAGGATAGTGCTGGGTTCTGCCATTTCGGGAGTATCAGGAAACCTGTGGGAAAGGGCATCTGCCTTCCCATTCTTGGAACCAGGCCATTAGGATATGTGAAAATAAAATCTGGAAAAGAATAGTGCCCATCGAGCACCAATCGAGCATCAATCTTTTGGCTGTCCTGAGGTATTCCAGATTTTTGTGATCTGTGAAAATTAGAACAGGATGAGTGGCTCCTTCTAGTAAATACCTCCATTCTTCCAGGGCAAATTTAATGGCCAACAACTCGTGGTCGATCCACTACATCATAGTTCCTTTCTGGTGGAGTCATCTTCCAGGAGGCAAATGCTACGGGATGCAACAAAGATTTGGTTCCCTGGCGCTGAGATAGGATTGCACATTTAGCAATTTCGGAGGCGTCTACCTCAAGTACATAAGGCAAGGTGGGGTCTGGATGTTGAAGCACTGGTGCTGAAATGAACAGTTTCTTGAGCTTGTCAAAAGCTATTTGGGCCTCTTGTGACCACTGAAATCACATCTGCTGGTGGGTTAGCTGGGTGATGGGGGAAATGATGGTGGAAAAGCCTTTAATGAACCTCCGATAGAAATTGGCAAAGCCAACGAATCACTGGACGCCCTTTTTGTCTGAGGGGGCTGGCCAGTCAAGGATTGCTTTTACTTTTTGTGGATCCATGGAGATCCCATCGGTGGAAATAATGAGACCTAAAAACTGAATGGATGATTTTTCAAAGTCCCATTTTTCAGCTTTGACAAATAGTCCATGTTGCCGTAGCGTAGTTAGTACCTTTCTTACATGGCTGCGGTGAAGTTCCAGGGTTGCAGAAAAGATTAAGATGTCATCAAGGTACACAATGACAAAGTGATCCAGGAAATCTCGGAAGATGTCATTCACCAGGTGTTGAAAAAATAGCTGGGGCATTGCAAAGGCCGAAAGGCATGACAAGATACTCGAAATGTCAGGTTCTAAATGCTGTTTTCCACTCATCACCAGGCCAGATTCGGACGAGGTTGTAGGCCCCCCGTAGATCTAATTTGGTGAAGACTTTTGCGGTTCGGAACCTCTGGAACAGTTCAGGAATGAGGGGGAGCGGGTACCTGTTTTTGACAGTGATCTTGTTCAGCTCCCTATAGTCCACACAGGGTCTCAATGAACCATCCTCTTTTTCAACAAAGAATATGCCCGCCCCAGCAGGAGAGGAAGAGGGGCAGATGAAACCTTTTTCCAAGTTTTCGTCAATGTAGACTCGGAGAGCTTCCAGTTCCCCTTCTGATTATGGAAAGATGCGCCCAAATGGAATTTCTGCTCCAGGGAGTAAGTCTATGGGACAATCGTAAAGACGATGTGGTGGAAGAGTGTCGGCCTTACCTTTGTCAAAGATGTCAGAAAATTCCTGATAGATGGCTGGAACATTTGGGTGCACTTGAGGTGTGGGTTGAATGGTCAGACACTAGTAAGGATGACTGGAGTCAGGAACAAAGCAATTCTGTAAGCAGTAAGTGGAGAAGGAGATTTCTTTCTTGATCCAATCAATATGGGGATTGTGGGCTTGCAGCCAAGGAAGTCCCAAAATCATAGGAAACAGTAGAGAGCATAACACATTGAAGCAGATGAATTCTTGATGGCCGGAGTTGGTAATAGTCAAAATGGGTTGGGTTTCTTTCGTAACAAGTCCAGAACTAGGCAGGGACCCGACTGCCAGGTGATCTTATAATTTCTTTTTCTTGTAGTTAAGGGGAATACAAAGTCTTTGAGCCAGAGCCGTGTCTAGAAAACAACTGCAAGCCCCAGAGTCAATGATTGCCAGGAGCCGGATCTCCCCTTCCGCCACCTGTAGAGAAACAGGGAGAGCAAGGTGAGTGGGAGAAGATCCAGATACCTGAAAGTTCATAGCATATTGGGGAGACGACTTAGTAGGTCTTACAGGGAAGGTGTGCAGAAAGTGTCCCGTTGCCCCGCAATAAAAGCAGAGGTTGTCTCTTCAACGGCGTAGCTTCTCCTCTGGGGTGAGAGAAGCCCCAATTGCATGAGTTTCCCTTCTGTAGTGGAGGTTGGGAGCGGTGTTGGTGGGAGAGTAGTAGCAGGTGGCATCCTGGGCATCATCCAGGTTGGACAAGGAGACTGAAAACGTTCTGAGTGTCGCTCCCGTAGGCGATGGTCAAGCTTAATGGACAGTTGAATGAGACCCTCCAGGGTAGCTGGGGTCTTGACTCTGGTCAGTTCGTCCTTAATGGCTTCGGACAGTCCCACTATACTGGTACTTAAGAGCTGCATCATTCCAGTCTGTATTAGCTGACCATCTGCGGAAGTCTACAGTATAATCCTCTGCTGTGCGTTTCCCCTGGGTTAGGGTGTGTAGGGCGGATTCTGCGGTGGAGGCACGCTGAGGGTCGTCATATAATTGGCTCATGGCTCCAAAGAAAGAGTCCATCGAGTTAAGTACAGGGTCTTTTTGTTCCAGCAAGCTGTGGGCCCAGGCCTGAGGTTCCTCTGACAGTAATGAGATGACAAATCCAACCTTTACAGTCTCTGTAAAGAAAGCCCTGGGCTGGAGGGTCAGATATAATTTGCCTGTGGCGGCCATTATCGTTGCTGGAACAACCGGCATTCCTGCGGCTATTTCCCTGACAACGAGCCTGGGTGACAGAGGATGAGGATGGCTTTTTTATCCACTCCACCAACTCTTCTGCATGTTGTGGCTCAATAGCATGTCCAACAACAGAAAAAAAGGACAAGCGTGACCCACCTGCAGAGGATGCACCACGTCCGTCACCTTTCACTGAAGACACAGAGGCTGCTTGCCCTCTTTTAGTGGCTTGGTAGCCATCTGCCTCTCCTTTGAGGCCTTCCTGACATGATGGATTTTTTTTTTAGCACCGCACTACACTGTACTATATACCGTACACCCCCGAATGCACTGATATATAGTGTACACTCAATACGCTGTGTGTATATATATGTATACATTAGACTGTATATATTTGAAGACAACACAAGTAGTGTGCTATTTACCGTACATATCGTATATATATATATACCAGGCTGTATATATTTTAATACACCACGTAAAGAGGACTATATACCTTATGTACAGATATATAGTGCACACTCAATACGCCGTGTGTATATATATATATATATATATATATATATATATATATATACCAGGCAGTATATATTTTAATACACCACGTCAAGTGGACCATATACCTTAGGTACAGATATATAGAGCGCGCTCAATACGCTGTGTGTATATATATATATACTGTATATATACCAGGCTGTATATATTTTTATACATCACATCAAGTGGACTATATACCGTATGTACAGTGTACACTTCTATATAGCACACTGTGCATATATATATATATATATAAATATATATCTATATATATATATATATATATACACTAGACTGTATATATATATATATATATATACATATATTTATTTATTTTTGTTTTTTTTTGTTTTTTTTCTTTTTTTTTTTATTTATTTAAAATTTTTTTTTCCCTACACTAACCTGTCTGCACTGACAGATATATTTTAGATGTCTAACTATCTATCTAGTTGGCTATCTATTTTTTTAAATTTTTTTAAAATCTAAACTGCCTGTATTCAGGAACCTGCGCTCTCTCTCTATCAAGCAACGCCGGAACACTACATAGAGGCGCTTTACAAGCGGCCTTATATAGTGTGGGGCGTGGATTGAGATTGCTGTGCAGTGATTGGCTAAAGGCATCCTGCATTTAGCCATTCATAGCTCTCACAGCAGGCCACCCGCTGATTGGCCAAAGCATGTAGGTCATGAGCATGCTTTGGCCAATCAGCGGGCGGCATTCCGCCGCCATTTTAAAACATTATGGGGCGCGCAAAGTTGCTGCGAACGCCCCATAATGTTCGGCTTTTGCAGAACACATGAACAGCCGATGTTCAGGTCGCACGTACGTTTGACCTGAACACAAAGCGCATCCCTAGCTGCATGTGTTCTTGAACCAGGGGCATTACTGAGGCAATCGTATCCTGCATGGCTGAGATATGTTCAATGACACTCCGGTAGGGAGTAGTTTCAATCTCCCGAGTTTCTTTAGCAATGTCCAAACTACCCTCTGGGATACCTCCCATACAGGAGCTCAAAGGGTGAGAACCCCGTAGAAGACTGTGGGGCCTCTCTAATGGCGAACAACAGGTATGGCAATAGACAATCCCAATCTCTCCCATCTTTAGCCACCACCTTCTTGAACATACTCTTGAGGGTTTTGTTAAACTGTTCTACTAACCCATCTGTCTGAGGGTGGTAAACTGAAGTATGCAAATGCTTAATACTGAACAATTTGCGCAATTATTTCATCACCTTTGACATGAAGGGAGTCCCTTGGTAGGTTGGGACCTCCTTTGGGATCCCAGTATGCGTAGACATGTGGAACAACTCTTTGGCGATGGTCTTGGAGGAAGTGTTTCTTGAGGGGACAGCCCCGGGATACCGGATGGCATAATCCATGAAGACTAGGATGTACTGATAGCCTCTGGCAGACTTAACTACTGGCCCTATCAGATCCATGGCAATTTGGTCAAAAGGAATCCCAATCACAGGCAATGGTACCAGTGGGATATGGTAATGGGGCATAGGGGTTACCTTTTGACACTCAGGACAAGACTCACAATAGTTTTTCACGTCGGCATGTATCCCAGGCCAGAAGAAGCTCTGTATGACACGTTCTTTTGTCTTTTCATAGGCCAGATGGCCACCCAGGGGATGTGTATGGGCCAGGTTCAGCACTGTCCTCCTATAGGGGCCAGGCACCACAAGTTGTTCTACAACTTCACCCCGAATTTTGTCAACCCGATACAACATGTCATGGTTAACCACCATATGAGGAAACACATTTTCCAGCCCCGGGGCTACTGGGGTCCCATTGTTTACCTTCACATTTTTCCAGGCTTGTACAAGAGAAGGACCCTGTAACTGGGTGGTCCCGAAGTTGTCCCGAGAAACCTCTAGCTCCAGCACGCCGGGTAACTCTAGGGTCTAAGGGGTCACCTCTGGTTCACCCGCATAGACTGCTAGGGGAAAAGACACATTTTCATAAGAGGTCACCCCTACAGCATTTTCATCAACCTTTGGTTCAAAGGGGTTGGGATTCACCCCTTCAGTCCCACTAGCAAGTCCAGGCTGAAGGCCCTTTTCTTTCACACTGCAAAGTTCCCTGAACAGTGGAAAGTCTGTCCCCAAAATTACACTGTGCAACAGGATAGGGGACACAGCCACTTCATGGCAAACAGATCCTGAGCTGGTTTCAAAGGTCACCAGCACTGTGGGGTACTTCTTACAGTCACCATGCACACATACCACTCCTACCTGATGCTGGGTCAGCTGTTCAGGGTCCACTAGCCGGGTATGGACCAGGATGACCAGACTTCCAGAGTCCAGAAGGGCATGTACACTTTTCCCCCTTATCTTTACAACAGAGCTTGGCATGTCTGGATCAGCGATCAGGCCCGGGCGAGCAAACAGGGACGTGCGTCGAACTACATCACATTACATAGGCTCAGGTTTCAAGGTTTCACCCACCTCTGCAATTCAGGAGGTAGCGCTCTCAGGAACCGGTCGATTGAAACTCTTTCCACTATTTGGGGCCCTGTGAGTATCTCAGGCTGCAGCCACCATTTGACCAGGTTGATTAGGTCATACATTTGGGAGCAGGGGATCCATCTGCCTTAAAACTCCAGGTATGTACTCACTGTGCTTTTACTGCCGCGGTGACTCCCAGACCTCGTAAGATCTCAGCCTCTAGTTTGTCATAATCTCGGGCATCTTCAGCGGACGAGTCAAAGTATGCCTTTTGGGAGTCGCCTGCTAACAGTGGGGCCATCAGCGTAGCCCAGCGTTCTTTAGGCAAGGCCTGCCCCTCGGCAGTTCTTTCAAATGTACATAGAAAGGCCTCCACATCATCCTGGAATGTCATTTTTTGTAGAAGGTGACTTTTGGTGCCTGGCAGGGTGTCACCAGGGGACCCTGTGGAGACATTTGCAGTATGGGCTGGCATCCACTGCAGTATTTCAGCTAAGGCCTGTCGGTCTTTCTCAGCTGCCTGAGCCAAAGCAGCCACTTGTGCCCCAGTTGCCTGAGCCAGGGCAGCCATAGCTTGCTGGTTGGCTATTTGGGCTTGCTGCTGCTGAGCCACCAACATTCTATTTGTTTCTCGTTGTTGTGCAGCGGCTTGCTGGCTGGTTGCTCGGGCTTGCTGCTGCTGAGCCGTCAACATTTTCTGAAAAGTCTGTTGCTGTGTAGCATTACTCTGGAGCAAGGCCTTTATCAAGTCCTCCATGCTGCATACTCACAAATTACACTGCGGTACACTGTGCGTTTAAGTGGTAAAGACGCACACTGCTGTCCTTTTAACACTGCTGACACAACGTCACACAGCTTATTTCAATGCAGTCTTTTAACAACAGGTACACAGTGTAGCCAGTGCTTTCCTTTCAACGGGGATCAGTAGAGGGCTTGCTCGCATCCGTTTCCACCAATTGTGGGCGATTATCTTCAAGTGGAGAGGTTCTCCAAGCATGTAATCCAGCCGTATGTCAGGTTAAGGGCTTCCTGCCCGTGTTTATTCATTCAGAAAATCAGGATAAACAGAAAGGTCTCCCTCGCAGGGGTAGAAAAAAGTCCCAAAACCAAAAAGTCCATTAAACGAAAATAAGCCTCATGGCTAATGGATAGACCTCACTGGGTCTGCTTCAGTCCTGCAGGCATGTTCATTCACAGCCTGCTCCTTCTCTCTCAGCACCACCACTGAGTACGCCCAGGTCAGGCAAAATTATACCACAGCTGGGGAGTAAGGTGTGACTTAACCCCTTGCTGCCTACAGACCTCTTCCTGCCACCCATTTACCTTAAGAATCTCAGTGTTCTTTGTGGCAGAAATACTCCATCCACAACATGGGCTGTTTGTCACACCACCCATACCAGAGACTGACCGTACACATCTCACCCATACCAGAGACCGACCGTACACATACCACCCATACCAGAGACTGACCGTACACATCTCACCCATACCAGAGACCGACCGTACACATACCACCCATACCAGAGACTGACCATACACATCTCACCCATACCAGAGACCGACCGTACACATCCCACCCATACCAGAGACTGACTGTACACATCCCACACATACCAGAGACTGACCATACACATCTCACCCATACCAGAGACTGACCATACACATCTCACCCATACCAGAGACTGACCATACACATCACACCCATACCAGAGACTGATTGTACACATCTCACCCATACCAGAGACTGACCATACACATCTCACCCATACCAGAGACTGATTGTACACATCTCACCCATACCAGAGACTGACCATACACATCTCACCCATACCAGAGACTGACCGTACACATCTCACCCATACCAGAGACTGACCATACACATCCCACCCATACCAGAGACTGACTGTACACATCCCACCCATACCAGAGACTGACTGTACACATCACACCCATACCACAGACTGACTGTACACATCACACCCATACCAGAGACTGACCGTACACATCACACCCATACCAGAGACTGACTGTACACATCACACCCATACCACAGACTGACTGTACACATCACACCCATACCAGAGACTGACTGTACACATCACACCCATACCAGAGACTGACCGTACACATCCCACCCATACCAGAGACTGACCTTACACATCTCACCCATACCAGAGACTGACCATGCACATCCCACCCATACCAGAGACTGACTGTACACATCTCACCCATACCAGAGACTGACCATGCACATCTCACCCATACCAGAGACTGACTGTACACATCCCACACATACCAGAGACTGACTATACACATCCCACCCATACCAGAGACTGACCGTACACATCTCACCCATACCAGAGACTGACTGTACACATCCCACACATACCAGAGACTGACTATACACATCACACCCATACCAGAGACTGACTGTACACATCTCACCCATACCAGAGACTGACTGTACACATCCCACACATACCAGAGACTGACCGTACACATCCCACCCATACCAGAGACTGACTGTACACATCCCACCCATACCAGAGACTGACTGTACACATCCCACCCATACCAGAGACTGACTGTACACATCCCACCCATACCACAGACTGACCGTACACATCCCACCCATACCACAGACTGACCGTACACATCCCACCCATACCAGAGACTGACCATACACATCACACCCATACCACAGACTGACTGTACACATCCCACCCATACCAGAGACTGACCGTACACATCTCACCCATACCAGAGACTGACTGTACACATCCCACCCATACCACAGACTGACCGTACACATCTCACCCATACCAGAGACTGACCGTACACATCTCCCCCATACCAGAGACTGACCGTACACATGCCACCCATACCAGAGACTGACTGTACACATCCCACCCTTACCAGAGACTGACTGTACACATCTCACCCATACCAGAGACTGACCGTACACATCTCACCCTTACCAGAGACTGACTGTACACATCTCACCCATACCAGAGACTGACCGTACACATCTCACCCATACCAGAGACTGACCGTACACATCTCACCCATACCAGAGACTGACCGTACACATCCCACCCATACAAGAGACCGACCATACACATCCCAGTCAGAGACCATACCCACCCTACACATCCCAGTCAGAGACCATACCCACTCTACACATACCAGCCAGAGAACATACCCACCCTACACATGCCAGTCAGAG
>BLSH010253441.1:166089-176623 GCA_018402905.1 Glandirana rugosa | reverse complement strand
CACCGGACCTACCAAGTCGTAACCACACTGGAAACGGGAAACATCATCTTACACCTATCTGGACACACGGACCCGTAAAGAGATGTAAATGGGGTCTGTACTATAGTCTATTTGGACACACATTACACACACTCTAGGGGCGGTGTAGGTCTAGGGGAGGTAGTACCTCCTCAAAGAGTCCAGAGAGCGACAGGAGTAGTAGAGGTAGGAGTCATAGTGTGTTCAGGGGACACAGACTAAGGACATCCTGTCAGTCACCTAGGCAGTACAATGTGTCGAGGAGTGGGACATTGAGGAGCTGTGTAACATGACGGATCCACTGACTGTCCTACAGGAATCAGACACAGGGGACTTGTGTGATACTGAGGATGGAGATGATGAGGACAGCGAGAGACCTGAGAAACTCCTCCATGATGGAGGGGATCTGGATGTGGCGGGGATCTCACACACATTACACACAGGTTTATCTGATATCATGTCTGGGGTAAATGTAGAGAAATGCCCAGGCACACAGGTCTATCCACATTCTACTACAAAGGGCAAAGGTCACACCAATGCTGAACCATCCAGGCCACACCCCCACCCCACCCCCACCATACAACCATCCAGGCCACACCCCCAACCCTCCTCCACCATACAACCATCCAGGCCACACCCCCAACCCTCCCCCACCATACAACCATCAAGGACACACCCGCAACCCTCCCCCACCATACAACCATCCAGGCCACATCCCCAACCCTCCCCCACCATACAACACTCCCCCCGCCAGGCTGGAGGACCAAATATTGGGGCTGTACAGCAAAGATCGGGGGTGTCGGGGGTTGCAGACATATTACTGGATGTGAGGACAGCTGCTAATGATCTACAGATATCAGATGACAGGAAAACTGCAACCTTCTCATCATCACCTGAGAATCGCCCAGAAACACCGGAGAGATTTCAGGATCGTCAGGTGATGAGCAGTCAGAGTTTTTCCTCAGGGAGACATTACTGGGATTTGGATGTCGGGGGGTCACGGTACTGGAGAGTCGGGATTTGTTACCCCAGTATAGAGAGGAGAGGAGATCAGTCAGAGATTGGATATAATAAGAAGTCCTGGGGTTTGGAGGGGTTGGGGATGTGGGGGGGGGGTAATCAGTACTCAGTGAGACATGACAGTAAGAGGACCCCATTACCCTGCGGGGTCCCCAGTAAGAGAGTCAGGATAGATGTGGATTATGAGGCCGGGAGGATCTCCTTTTATGATCTCTGTGACCGACATCTCCACACCTTCACCACCACCTTCACTGAGCCCCTCCATGTTGGGATATATGTAGGGGGAGGTTGTATAAAGATCTGTGGGGGGCATCAGAAGTGAGAGATCTGCCCAGAGACATCACAAGGTGGATTATCTGATTGGTGATTGGTGCTCATCCAATAGGAGGAAGCAGAGGACAGGAAACATGAGTGATTTATGTATAAAGCTGCAGGTTCCGGGGCGCCATCTTCATCCTAAACCTCACTTCATTCCCCAGTGTGTCACTGACCAGGAACAAGCATGCAGGAGGTCAGATTGTTCAGCCTTCACTGGCTGCATGCTTGTTGTGGGTCAGTGACACCCTACATAGTGTAGCCAGGAGCAGGATGACCGCCCTGGGGTCTCCACCATCACTGTCTATCTATAGAAAAAATGTTTTTTGTTAGCTTTGGATGGAGTCAGATTTTTTACTGCTATCTGGGGCTCCGCTAGAGAGATTTCCCCTCACTTCCTATCCCAGTGACAACATTTCCCCAGACAGGAAGTGAGGGGAAATCTCCAACAGCAACACAGACAGATATAGAAATCCTTTTCTTTAGTAGAGTAGGGGAAGGATTAGAACCTCTGTCAGATCTTTATTTCTGTCTGTGTCCCTGTTGTATATTTTCCTTAATTTCTTGTCTGATAAAATGTTGTCACCCAGGACAGGAAGTGAGGGGAAATCTCTCTAATGGAGTCCCGGATAGCAGTAAAAACCTGACAGGGGTTCTAATCCTCCCCCACTCCATCCAAATCTAGAACAATAGGATTTGTCCAGACACTTCAAGACCTCCCACCATCGTATGACGGCGGCCGTTTGAAGTGGAATGCTGTTGCTATGGTAACAGATAGCGACCATAACCCCGGTATCTTGTTTTTCAGCAGGTGATTCTGCAGATGATAAAAGTGGTCTCAGCAGCGGATTCACTGGAGATTACTTTTATCAGCAGAGGGAGAGGTGTCCCCCCTCCCGCCGCTTTCCACCACTTACTGGACCCGCCGGCAGAGATGTTCGGTTCCTCTCCCCCCCGGTGTCCGGTCACTCGGCTCCATAATACGGCATGGTGGAAGCGACGTCACAAGTCACTTCCACCCAATGCTCTTAAAGGGCCCATTTTTTTTTTGCACTGTCATTTTGTTTCTAATTATTATTATTATTATTATTTTTTTTTCATTTTACTGTAAATATGAGATGTGGGGGGGAGGGGAGGACTTTTTGACCCCCGGATCTCATATTTAGGAGGTCCTGTCATGCTTTTTTCTATTACAAGGAATGTTTACATTTCTTGTATTAGTAATAAAAGTGATCAAAATTTTTTTTTTAAAAAAGAACAGTGTGAAAATAAAAAGTAAAAACTAAAATAAACAATACAAAAAAAAAAAAATTAAAGCGCCCCATCCCCGTGAGCTTGCGTGCAGAAGCGAACGCATACGTAAGTCCCGCCCACATATGAAAATGGTGTGCAAACCACACATGTGAGGTATCTCTGTGATCGTTAGAGCGAGAGCAATAATTCTAGCACTAGAGCTCCTCTGTCACTCAAAACTGCTAACCTGTAGAATTTTTTAAACTTCGCCAATGGAGATTTTTACGTTTCCAAGTTTGTCGCCATTCCACGAGCGGACGCAATTTTGAAGCGTGACGTTTTGGGCATCAATTTACTCAGCGTAACATTATCTTTCACGATATGGAAAAAATGTGGCTAACTTTACTGTTGTCTTATTTTTTAAACTCAAAAATCGGAATTTTTACAAATAAAATTGTGCTTGTAAGACCGCTGCGCAAATACTGTGTGACATAAAGTATTGCAATGACCGCCATTTTATTCTCTAGGGTGTTAGAAAAAAAAATATATAAAATGTTTAGGGTTCTAAGTAATTTTATAGCAAAAAAAAAAACCTGGTATTAACTTGTAAATCCCGAACTCCAAAAAGAGGCTCGGTCTTAAATTGTCTGGACAGAAACTTTACTACAATGAGAATTCCTACATTTCTGTCCTTTACATGACCAATCCATGGATCTGTGATTGCTCCTCCCCCTCACTCTGATTGGCTGTGATGGTTGTCATTATGAATGCAGCCAGTGATAGTCTTGTGTAGAAATGTGCAGAACAAAAGATTTGTTTAATTTGTTTTCAGAATTAATTTTGTCTATTTGAATTTTAATCAAATTCCATTCAAAATCAAATGTATTCTATTCGAATTTTGGAAAATTACTGTATTCTTTTTATTCCATACTATTCTATTGATTTTTTCTATTCTATTTTATTCTTTTATTTTCTGTTCCATTCTTCTTCTTCTTTCTATTCTATTTTTTTTTTAAATTTATTTTTAGTTCAAATTTATTCCATTCGAAATTTGGAAAACTGTTATATTGTTATATTCTTTCTATTCTATTATTTTCTATTGTTTATTCTATTCTTTTCCGTTCTAGTCGGTTCTATTCTTTTATTTTCTATCTATTCTTTTCTATTTTCAAATGTATTCTATTTCAATTTTGGGAAATGGTTATATAATTTCTATTTTATTCTTTTGTTTTTTTTAATCCCATTCTTTTATTTTCTATTATATTTATTCTATTCAATTTGTTTCAATTCTTTTCAAAATTTAATTTTTTCTTACTGAAGTTCGAATTTCGGAAGAAGGTTATATTCTTTTTATTTTATTCTATCTATTGCATTTTTTCTATTTTATTCTTCTCTATTCTATTATTTTCTATTTTATTCTAATTTATTCTAATTGAAATTAGAATTTCGAAAGATGATTATATTCTTTCTATTTTATTCTCTTTTGAAATTTTAATTCAATTCAAAAATGATTAAAATTTTTACATCAATTCAAATTTCTTCTGAAATTTTGCTTCGTTATTTCAGATTTGTTTAAATTTGTTACTATTGTAATTCGGAAATTCAGATACATCCCAGTTTCCAAATAATGAAAATTTTGTCTGAATTTTAATTAGGAATGAAACGAACTGCACATGTCTAGTCTTGTTCCTATTGGTTATCATGTAGAGAGGGTGGGGATTGTGGACAGGTGACAGGGGAGGGGTATACAGTCTCAGGAAGTGGAAATCCTCGGCTCTGTATATGGGAATATTGATCAATGATTGGATATAGATAGAATGATGGGAGGGATTGGACAATGACTGAAATCACCATTAATCCCTTCAGTCCCGGCACCTCTATGATCCTTATGGAGCCAAGCAATTGTTCCATTTCATCTATGGCCCTATGCATCTGATAAAGAGAAATAATTCTCATATGATTTACTAATGATGAAATGACTAAGTGCTTATATGCTAATGTTAGGTTCTTTATATAATAACAGCTTCTCTGTCTAGAATGACTTTACAGAAAGATGTTATTAGAGGAAATTGTTGTTCTCCGGATCCTTGGAAGGTCTTGTTGGGGAACATAGAGACAGTTGGTCTCTTTCTTCTACAATGAGGGATTTTGGAGTCTGGAGGTGGGACAAGCTGATAAGGTGTTCAGAGATAACAGAAATGAATGTCTCTTGTAATGAATGATGTGTTGCTTGTACAAATTCTTCAGTGAATGATTCCATCTGTAAAATGTTGATGTTTGGGACGTCCTCCATGACAACTGTCCAGGATTGGAGGGGATAACAGAAATGAATGTCTCTTGTAGTGCTGCCCCCTTGAGGGTCGCAAGAAATGTCAATGCCCCTCTGGTTCCCCTGACTCTGAGAGTCCTCTGCCACCTCTGACACACTGGGTTCAAGCATTATTGTGTACACTGTTAATATTTTTGCAATATCAAGAAAATACATGAAATTAAGTTGAATCAAAAGGTCTTTACTTCAAAGAATAAATCAGTAAATTGAAAAGATGAGTTTTCTTTTTGGCATGAAATAGTATAGACACAACCAAAAATTATGCTCCGTATGGAAATGAAATGACACGTAACACAGGTTATTTTTACTGTAACTTGGTAAATGTAACTTTGGTGAGTGAGAGTGAGACCCAGGAGAGTAGAGGGATCACCCCTGCTAGTGTCAGACCGCTCCCTACTGATCACTCACACAGAGCAACAAATAGTAGATAAACCGGTACAATCACAATAACAATCATTTCAGTGCTATTCAACCTGCTCTTAAAGTGAGTTCTTTGGTGAATTTCAGACTGAACCACTATAAAGGGCTGTAATCCTGAATAATAGAAAGATGAGAGGAGTTCAGTGATAAACTGATCAAGTTGCAAGATCTTCAGCTAGCTTTTGGATATTTGAATTGCATGCAGATGATAAAGGTGCTTTGAATAAAAGTTCAATCCAATGAGGGGTTAAACGGGTCTGAAAAGGACTTCCTTGATGCAGAGTAAACTGAATAACTTCACAGTGATCACTGACTTAGAGAGGTTAACTTTGATGGAACTACAAATAACAGCCAGCTGATGGATGAAGTGGATGTCTGTGCACAGTGTTCAATCTTAATGTGAAGTCGATCTTTGAATCAATTGGTAAATGTAAAAGACAATCGTGTCTGTATAGTGTTCTGACTGGGTTTTCACCCCCTCACCACCCTGGACTGCAGACTGTAGATGATGATGATGATGATGATCTCTTTCACATGAAACTCAAGGAACTGTCTCCGGCCTACACTGCTCCACACCGCGGTCCCCACAGATCTGTCACTTCTACAGAAGGATGGAACAGGAACAGCCATCCGGATGCAGGAGGTTAGAGAAGCCACGCTGTCCGCTGGTGTTCCTTCAGGTATCCGGTTGATACCGCTGTAGTAGCAGGCCGCAATCACTTCAATGCTCAGCAACAGGTTCCTATGCCCTACACAGGTTACTATTGTAACCCCTTCAACCCCACAGTATAACTGAAAGACGGCTACAATGTGGCTTACTTTGCCGGGAGGGCATCGATGGGCGCGCCTCCTGTGTCGCGGTCGGTGAATGCTGCCTCCTTAGGACACAGCTGATCACAGATTGGGGTAAAGGGCCAATCATAGCGTCCATTTGCCATGTGATCAGTTGTGTCCAATGACAGCTGATCACAATGAAAGCACAAGCCGGTTATCAGCATTCCTTTCCTCACACTGACAGCATGAGGAGAGGAGAGCTGATAACTGACTTGTATTAAAGGGACATCTACACGGATTATTAGTGCAGTCCCAACAGTGCCCACCAGTGCTGCCTATCAGTGCCCACCAGTGCTGCCTATCAGTGCCCACCCACCAGTTCTGCCTGTCAGTGCCCACCCACCAGTGCTGCCTGTCAGTGCCCACCCACGAGTGCTGCCTGTCAGTGCCCACCCACCAGTGCTGCCTGTCAGTGCCCACCAGTGCTGCCTGTCAGTGCTGCCTATCAGTGCCTCCTCATCAGTGAAGGAGAAGAATTACATGCAAAATCTTATAACAAACTAAGAAAAACATTTTATTTACTTCAAAATTGTCTTTATTTTTCTATTATTTAGTAAAAAATAACCCTCCTCCCCCAGTGGTGATTAAATATTAGTCAAATATAGACAGGAGGCGGTGATGACATCACATAGAACCTCCAATCATTACAGATGGAATAAGGAGAATAATATTGGTGCATTTTGTCCCGAGAATGTCTCACCCGTCAGAGAAGTCTGGTATTTTTTTATTGGGTCCCTTCTGCCCTGCACCTGTGATGACCCACCCCTTTCCTGGACCCCAGAACACTGACACACCTTGAAGGTTTAAAGTGCAGCTCCACCCACATGCTGAGCTCCTCCCCATCCAGCAGCAATGAGTGCAATGGAAATGAAGCAGAGGACTCTTCCTCCTCCAGGCTGCGCTGAGTTCCGGCTCTGCAATGCCTCCTGGGAGATTTGTGTCATCAATCCCAGGAGGCATTGGGCAAAAACGGGGGCCATTTCTAAAAAGGGCAACCAGGCTTTTGTTGCCATGGTTACCCAAACTTCCCATGCTAATTGATTGGTGGTGGAGAACAAGAAGGGAAGCGTCACAGATTCCAATTATTCCATACACAGCATTACAGGGGCAATCATTACAGGGGCAATTATGATGGGGCAATTATGACAGTGGTAATTATGACAGGGGCGAATATGAAGGGACAATTATGACAAGGGCAATATGAAGGGGCAATTATGATAGGGAAAATATAATGGGGCACATATGACAGGGGCACATATGACAGGGGCACATATGACATGGACAATTATGAAGGGGCAAATATGATGGGGTAATTATGACAGTGGCAAATATGACAGGGGCAGTATGATGGGGTAAATATGTCAGGGGCAATTATGACAGGGGTAAAAATATGACAGGGGCAGTATGATGGGGTAAATATGTCAGGGGCAATTATGACAGGGGCAATATGATGGGGCAAATATGACAGGGGCCGTATGACAAAGGTAATTATGTTGGGGCAAATATGACGGGGCAATTATAATGGGGGCAATTATGACGGGGCAAATATGATTGGCCAAATATGAAGGGGCAATTATGACAGGGCAAATATGACAGGGGCTTTTTTAATTGAAATCGTGTAAAGAAGATATAGAGAGAAATAGAGAGAGAGAAAATATTGCTTACAATTAGAGAAAAACTTTGTGAAATAACATTTTGTATTTCTTGAATTACTATCCTTGGAAATGCTGACAAAATTCCTGGAAGGGGGAGGGGAGGTTTCCATAAGAGGTGGCAACTTCCTGACTTTTCTGTTGCTATGGAAACCTGACCTACAGTTATTATACTGCTTGCACCACACGCATGTGTGAGATTGTCAGGTGCATGCTGGGTAGCCTGGAATACAGGAAGAGATACACTCTGGCTTCAGATGCCCACACTGGAGATGGCCGCACTGTGCTGGGATATTATAAAGTAAGAAAACAATGCTGCAAAAATACTAAACAGAACTTAGATGACAGAATACCTTCACTAGAATGCAATCAGCATGAGTATTATAAGGAGATTTTTATCTAAGAAGTAAAATATCGTCCGGAACTCCACTTTAAATCGGCTTTATTTAATGGTAAAGCCCTAGAAAGGAATGGGTTAATTAATGACAATTTACAATGTAGCAATGTAGGCACCTTGTTAAGTGACACAAATCATAGGGTGTCACTGTTCATTCACCACATCTGCCTGGAAACCACCTGGTGTACAAACGTGGACTAGGCGGGTGCCAGTGATCGATACCGGCGTGTGACTGCAGATCAATGACAATCTAACACAGCACAGAAATGCAATGGCATTTGCAGAGACAATACAGCCCACCTACTACCTAATGCAGAGTAGCCCTGTCTAACCCCTGTCCAGTGGGGCAATGTAGAGAGTCTGCCGGTGATGGGGCCCTTGTATGGGAGTGGTCACTAAAGTAAGCAAGATGGTGGCTGGAAGCTTCTTACCACTGATGACTGATTCCAGGCTTGAGGGGTTCCTCGGTGGCTGGTGAAAGGGTCCTTCCTCTTGATGTCGGTTCTCTGTAGCTTTAGCAGTTACCTGGAACACGTGGTCACCGTGAGCAACTGGAACATTCTGGAATGGAAGCACAGTCTTTCCTTCCTCACTGCATTAAAGTGGTGGTCAACTCGTGAAAAGAAATTTAACCTACAGGTGAGCCTAAAATAAGGCTCTTTAATAAAACTCTATAATAAGGCTCTTTAATAAAACTCTATAATAAGGCTCTTTAATAAGGCTCTATAATAAAGCTTTATAATAAAGCTCTACAATAAAGCTCTACAATAAAGCTCTATAATAAGGCTCTATAATAAAGCTCTATAATAAAGCTCTATAATAAGGCTCTATAATAAAGCTTTATAATAAAGCTTTATAATAAAGCTCTACAATAAAGCTCTATAATAAAGCTCTATAATAAGGCCTACCTGTAGGTTCCCTGCACGGTTCAGCAGATATGCAGGGTACTAGATGTGCCCACGTCACCCGGCACATGCGCAGTATAGAAATGGCCTCCATGCCATTCACTGAGATCATGCCGTGACTGGTGGCTCCCGCACGGGAGTGACATCACGTGACTCCGGCCAGTCACAGAGTCAGAGTCACAGCCCCGGAAGGAAGAAGGGCTGAAGATGGATGCAGCCAGCACAGGGGACATCACTGGACGTTGCAGGCTTTGTTTGCAGGTAAGTGACACATAATGGGACAGTATGTGATGCAGGGGAATACAGAGGAACCCTATCAGGGTTTACTTCCTCTGTAAGTAGTGTTCAGCATAGCAGCCGCCTACAGCCTGGTCCCTGCACACAGTCTTGCATGTGATTGAGGTGCTGCACTTTTCCTGGCAGAACCGATCATCTGGAAACAGCATGTGGTCAGCAGCGGTCACCACTACAGTCCTGTGGCTTCTTGCAGCCCTGAGCCCTATTACAGCGGCTTCCAGGCCACCACTCTCTGGGCACACAGCACACAGGGCAGCTCCCAGGCTCTGGAATAGCCATCACAGAACATTTCCCGGGGATTTACTGGCCAGGCACTCATCTTCCCCAAATGGTTCCCGGCTCTCTCATCAGATGCCACATGGATCTCCTGCTTCTCTCTGTGGAGGAGGGGCTGATAAACATTACACAGCCAATTGGGAACCAGCCTGGGTTAGGCATCCAATCAGGAGTCCTCCGTCCACAGGGTTCCTCTTCAGCTGTGAGGTCACAGTCCAGTCCGCTGTCTTCCTGCAGCCAATCACAGGAGAGAAGGTAAAACTCCTTTCTGATTATCAGAGATTCCCGGATCGTCTCCAGCTCCTCGCATTCTCAGGGTCTCCTGTACATCCTCACCCAACCAAAACTCACCAACTGTTTGCTGAAAACCCTTCCTTCTGTTATTTATTTATCAATATATATTTTCTTATTACTTTACCCAATGCCTTAGATAAATGTGAGATCCCCCCCCCCTTACCTCGGGAGTTCCTCATCCTGTGATGTGAGCAAACCTATGTACTTCTGAGGGTGCAACTACTCTATGATCAGGAGGGCAGACTGGCACTGAAATAGCGCCACCTACACCTCAACTGCTTGTCATGTGCCCCAAGAATCAAGGCTTAACCACTTCAATACCGGGCACTCCCCTCCCCCTTCCTAACCACTTCAATACCGGACACTCCCTTCCCCCTTCCTAACCATTTCAATAACAGGCATTCCCCTCCCCCTTCCTAACCACTTCAATACCGGGTGCTCCCCTCCCCCTTCCTAACCACTTCAATACCAAGCACTCCCCCCCTTCCTAACCACTTCAATACCAGGCACTACCCTCCCCCTTCCTAACCACACTTTACCAATC
>BLSH010253441.1:138774-155366 GCA_018402905.1 Glandirana rugosa | reverse complement strand
CTACAGGTCGGAAACTTTCCTCATACGATTGTCAAACACTGTAAGTACGATCGTAGGGGACCACCCCTGACGACAGGCCACTCACGAAATTGGTGAGAGGCTGTCGGCATACGTTTTACTGCCGGCCCTTCACCGAATCAATAGGACTGACCTGTAGTATACTACAGGAGTCCTATTGTTCGGCGGCGCGTGGACCCCCCGCGCGTAGCGTCGCTAGTCACCACACCCTCCAGTCAGACTGGGGGGCGTTATGGCTAGAGCCATTTCGCGAAACTAGGCTTCGTGAAATGGTATACTGGTTGGCACTGGTTAGTGCCGACCAGTGTCACATTGTCAGGGATGCAGCCGATCGGCTCTCCACTCCTCAGGTCTGCAGACCTGAGTATAGGAAAGCCGATAAACGGCTTTCCTGTGTTACACTGTGACCAGCCGTGATTGGTCACGGTTGGTCATATGGTAAAGTGCTTCGGATCAAAGCGCTTTACCGAGATCGGTATTGCGGGGGGTCAGACTGACCTCCCACACCACTGATCGCTGCGATGCGCGCCCCCCAGGTGCGCGGCGGCTTGTTATCCTGAGGACATCATATGATGTCCAGTCAGGATAACTAAGCCACTTCCCGGCCGTCATTTTGCATACGGCTGTCGGAGAGTGGTTAAAGCACTCACCGGACAGCAGTCCCCACCAGGGGATGCTAGCATGAATGTCACAAACTGTTAGCATACTCCTTTCAAAGGCTGGACATCTCCCCCCACAAACAGGGCATTTGAAAAGAGGAGGCAATATCTTGTGCAGTATATTTGTACTGTTTAATAGCTTTAAATAGATCTCTTACACTCACATTTAGTGTAGAACCATCAGGCAAAAACCTTCTCAGGAAGTCTGCTGTGTTGCTTTCTTTCACGAGGTACTGGAAGTGACGTATGGCTACGTCCTACGCGTTTCATCATATGACATCTGGTTTATACTGTTCTCAGATGTGCAATACCTCTTCTCTTATCTCAGCAAACTCCTCTGACTCCCCACATTTTTTTGCCTTATGGTTTTTCACTAAATGTGAGTGTAAGAGATCTATTTAAAGCTATTAAACAGTACAAATATACTGCACAAGATATTGCCTCCTCTTTTCACATGCCCTGTTTTCAGGGGGGCTTTAATGACTGGGAGCATGGAGTGAATTCACCTGGCACATAAGAGTGGAATGAATTGAATACACTGAAGTCGCCATCCAGTTTGCCTGCTAGGATTTTATGTGGACTTTTTCTGGATAGTTTGAATCACAATATAACTTTATAGCACAGTCTAGATCACCATTGATCACGTTAATCTGGCATTCACATTGGATCTGCTTATCTGCACAGTGGTTTACACTGTCTCTGTGTGAGGAGGAAGAGCCTTCCATGAGAGATGATGTCATATGTTTACATTTGAGATCATCTCTCATTGGATACGCTAATCATGTGGTAAATGGCTGCTATGATTGGCCATTTACCACAATCTGTGTACAAGGGACACAGCGATTACAGATCTTCCCCAATGCGCCCCTGTGAGGACGCCCCAGCAAAGTAGATCCACGCTGTAGCTGTCAATCAGCTATAGCGCGGATATGAAGTGGTTAAATTATTTTTTCATTGTTTATTTCTTATTTTTATTTTTCACAATATCTCTTTAATTTCTAAATCAACTTTATTGCTATCCCAAGGGATGAACAACATTCCTACATTCCTTGTGATAGCATGGGCAGTGACAGGTCCTCTTTACTGAGACATCTGGAATCTATTAGACCCCAGATCTCTCCTCTGCCCTTAAAAGCTTCTGGTCACACTGATATTGGTTTGGTTGGATGCTTTCAAAGGCCGGTAATGACTTGTTTACACAAGACTGGAACCAGAAGTGACAAAATACTCATCTCTTCCGGTTTCTTAGACCATAGAGATGATTGGGGAAGTTCAGGTCCTCAGTCATCTCTATAGTCAGCCAAAGGAACCCTCCTGCTGGCCTATAATAGAATGATGGCCGAGTGGCACTGCCACCCTGAGTGGATGTCAAATGATGTCCTCCCAGGATGGTGCCTCACATGTGCCCCACAGGCTGCACTCCGGTGAGATCTGTCACAGAAGATCACAGGCCAATTGTACACAATGAATGGCTTCCAATCATAGCCATTCATTGTGCACTATTGTGTTGATCTCTTTGGTCAGAGTCATCACATGGTACAGACAGGGCCAATCACAGTGCATCTGTGCCATGTGATTAGCTGTGGCCAATCACAGCTTCACCATAGTACACACTGGATGAATGACTATCATTCATAAAAAATGCTTGCTTATAACAGTTATTATCACTGTATGAACATACAAATCACAAAGAGATAACGAGGCTGCAGAAGGCAATAAGTCAATGCTCACCAGCGATGCTGCCTGTAGGGGGTGTAGGTTTAGTCCTCCAACATGTGCTGCAGGAATGATGGCTGCTTTCCTCTCCCTCAGTTCATAAAATGGAGTCTGAACTCCCAGGATGCACCTGTTGCCTTTTCTCAAAATGAGGAATGATGGGAGCCCTTATTACAGCTAAACAGTCTATACCTTCTGTATTACAGTAAATGTATTATGGGTTCCATCTAGTGGCCACAATATTTCCATGTGTAATCTGATCCTCATCCTCATCCCCAATATTTCCATGTGTAATCTGATCCTCATCCTCATCCTCAATATTTCCATGTGTAATCTGATCCTCATCCTGAATATTTTCATGTGTAAACTTATCCTCGTCCCTAATATTTCCATATGTAATCTGATCCCCATCCCCATTCCCCTATATTTCCATGTGCAATCTGATCCTCATTCCAATCCTAAATATTTCCATGTAAAATACGATCCTTATCTCCATCCCCAATATTTCCATGTATAATCTGATCCTCATCACTATTCCCAAATTTTCTAGGTGTAATCAAATCCTCATGTCCATCCCCAATATTCCCATGTGTAATCCGATCCTCATCTCCAATCCAAATATTTCCATATGCAGTCTGATCATCATTTCTATCCCCAATATTCCCATGTGTAATCTGATCCCTATCCCTAATATTTCATTGTGTAATCTGATCCTCATCCCTATTCTCAATATTTAAATGCGCAATCTGATCCTCATCCCCATCCCCAAATATTTCTATGTGTAATCTGATCCTCATCATTATCCCCAATATTTCCATGTGTAATCTGATCCTCATCCCCAATATTTCCATATGTAATCTGATCACCATCCCCAATATTTCCATATGTAATCTGATCACCATCGCCAATATTTCCATGTGTAATCTGATCCTCATCCCCAATATTTCCATGTGTATTCTGATCCTCATCCCCAATATTTCCATATGTAATCTGATCACCATCCCCAATATTTCCATATGTAATCTGATCCTCATCCCCAGTATTTCCATATGTAATCTGATACTCATCCCGGATATTTCCATGTGTAATCCGATCCTCATCCCCAATATTTCCATATGTAATCTGATCCCCATCCCCAATATTTTCATATGTAATCTGATCTTCATCCCTATCCCCAATATTTCCATGTGTAATCTGATCCTCATCCCTATCCCCAATATTTCCATATGTAATCTGATCCCCATCCACAATGTTTCTATGTGTAATATGATACACATCCCTATCCCCAATATTTCCATGTGTAATCTGATCCCCATCCCCATTCCCAATATTTCAATGTGCAATCTGATCCTCATCCCTATCCCCAATATTTCCATGTATAATCCGATCCTCATCCCAATCCCTAATATTTCCATATATAATCCGATCCTCATCCCAATCCCTAATATTTCCATGTATAATCTGTTCCTCATCTCCATCCACAATATTTCAATGTGTAATCTGATCCTCATCTCCATCCCCGATATTTCCATGTTTAATCTGATCCTTATGCTCATCCCCAATATTTCAATGTGGAAACTGTTCCTCATCTCCATCCCCGATATTTCCATGTGTAATCTGATCCTCATGCTCATCCCCAATAATTCTATGTGTCATCTGATTCTCATCTCCACCCCCAACATTTCCATGTGAATTCAATTTTAGAGTTGAGCGAAGCCGAACTTTAAAGTTTGGGTCCATACCGAACTTTTGGGTGTCCGGAACCCGGACCCGAACCCGAACCCGGACTTTTAAAAAAAAAGTCCGGGTTCGGGTCCGGGGTTCTGGTATTTTATTACACATGTTGAAAAGCTGCCAGTGTCTCACTGGTTTTCCCTAGAAGCCATCACAGCCATGCCTACTAATGGCATGGCTGTGATTGGCCAGTGCACCATGTGACCCAGCCTCTATATGGGGCTGGAGTCACCGTGCTGCATGTCACATGCTCTCAGGATAGTGTAGGGAGAGGGTGCTGCTGGCTCTGTGAGGGACAGATTGCAGAACATCTCATCCTGCATTACTGAACGATCTGATTGTGGACTAGGGAGAGATACGAGTACTGCTGCTTCGAGGGACAGATTGCACACCTCATCCTGCTGCACAGAACGATCTGACTGGACTAGGTAGAGTCTGTTGCTTAGAGGGACAGATTATTCTTCTAAAATCATCTCCAAGTTGTACAGGGAAAGGTTCCAGCTGTTGCTTTAAGGGAAAGATTAGTGTTCTAAAATCATCTTCAAAGTGTGTGTGGGAAAAGCCTGTTTCAGCCGCGTGGAGCCATATTAGTGTTCTAAAATCATCTTCAGTGAAGATGATTTTAGAACACTAATATGGCTTCACCCGCCTGAAACAGGGTTTTCCCACACAATTTGAAGATGATTTTAGAACAATAATCTTTCCCTTAAAGCAACAGCTGGAACCTTTCCCTGTACAACTTGGAGATGTTGTATGGAACAGAATCTAAAATCAGCTCCTAGTTCTATAGGGAGAGGTTCCTACTGTTGCTTAAAGGGACAGATTATTGTTTCTTGCACAAAATTAAAAAGTGCATCTACATAGCTGGTTTAAAAAAAAAACAAAAAATTCCAAAAATAAAAAAACTGTGTTGGCTCCTCCTCTTCCTCCACCGCCACTTTCACCGCCTCCTCAACCTCCAACTCCACATCCACCTCCATTTTTGATTTTTTATGTGATTTTAGCTTAAAAATTATTTTAAGTTATTTCCCTATCCCCGTTTCTTTGTAGGGCACTAGTCCGACCCTTGCCCCCATTTTCATTCCTTTTGCAGACCTCTAGGACTTTCCAGGACTTTGTTACAGCCATTTTTGTGTCTAAAAGTTCGGTTCCCCATTGATTTCAATGGGGTTCGGGGTCCGGGTCAAAGTTCGGGTCAAGTCCCAAAGTTCGGCAGAACCAGCAGAACCCGAACTTCCAGAGGTTCGATCAACTCTAATCACTAACACAGAGCAGGAAACGCTGGAGTATAATCACTAGAACTCTTTTACTGGATTGCTGTCAGCTGTAGTTTCTTGCAAAGTCAGTGGCCACTGTGAAGTTCTTTCTTTCACTGCAGTAAGGCTCCATGCACACTGAAGCTGATAAACGACTGTTTATGGTCATTTGGGTGTTTTGTTTAACAGCCCAAAAACACCCCTTTATGTTGTCCTATGTGTCCATGCACACATGGATGTTTGTTGTCATTTAACAGCAGTGTCGTTTTTGGGCTGTTATCTGAACACCCTGAATTGGCATTCAAGAGTCGTTTTTTAGACTGCAAAACATGCTGAATGCCGATAAACGCCAATAAACGCTCATAAACGCCACTAAACGGCCGTCTATCTGCATCCGGCGCAATGGAAGCTAATGAAGTTTAAAAAAAAAAGCTCAAAAATACTGATGCCGATAAACACGCATAAAAGCTATCACAAAAAGGAGATAAAAGCTAGTTTTAAATGCAGCGGGTTTCTGCCAGAAAGCTGACATCCAAAATGACTATATAGAGCGCCCAGTGTGCATGGAGCCTTAGGCTGGGTTCACACTATCTGACACAAATACGGTCAGACTTTTGATCCTACTTTGCCCTGCAACATCGGTCCTACTTAGGTCCTACTTTGGTTCTACTTCCATCCGACTTAAATGAACAAGATAAGATTTTGCTCCGACTTTGAGATAGTGACTTGTCCTTTGACCAATAAAAACAATCCCAGTGTGAGATAAATTCCTTTTACTGCTGCTGTAATCACCAAGTCTGATGTTACAAGTCGGATTGTTAGGACAAGGATCCGACTTTGATCCTACTTCAATGATATTCAATGGGGTGAAGTAGGACCAAAGTCGGACCAAAGTAGTACAGGAACCTTTTTCAAAGTCGGACCGACTTATGTCAGCCAGCTAAGACGGCTCTCATAGGGAAACATTGATTTGGTGATGTAATGCGACTTGTGCTCACAATGTCAGTCCGTTTGTCGGACAAGTGTGAACCCAGCCTAAGAGTGTTTTACATTATTGTAGTGCACTACTTGGAAAAATCTGTTTGCAGCTACTAAAGTCACTTTCTGAGTACCTGTCATCTAAATTAACCTCCTTAGCGGTGTTCCCGAGTGTGGCTCGGGGTGGATTTTCAGTACCTAAAGCGGTAACCCCGAGCCACACTCGGGCTTGCATCGCTGGATCCAGGCAATGTTACTCACCTTGTCCCCTGGATCCAGCGATGTCCTCCCGCGGTGTCAGCGTGTCTGCAGGCTGTGTCCGCAGCTCCGATGCCTCTGTGTGCCTCCGGGCTCCGTTCCCTGCGAGCGTCGCGTCGCACGGGGGCGGAGACCGGCGGGAAATTCAAAAAGTGAAACACACACAGTACATACAGTACACTGTAATCTTATAGATTACATTACTGTATGAAAACATTTCACATCCCCTTTGTCCCTAGTGGTTTTCCCAGAGCCCTGCATGCACTTTTATATAATAAATGTCATTCTTTCTGCCTGGAAACATGAGAATGTCCATAGCAACCAAAAAGTGTCCCTTTGCGTCAAAAGTGGTTTTTGATCAGCTAGAAAACACCGATAATAAATAAGAATCATTTGCAGAATTGAGTGATACTGATTTTTGGGGAAATTTATCATCAGAAACTGAAAGTGACGACAGCGACAATTCTGCAACTGAGCAAATTTCTGCGTTTTTGGTTTAATTACATTATTGAATAAATGCAAAATAATTGTACCGCTTTCAGCACCAAAAATCAGACATAATCATACCGCCAGGGATACTAACCATTGCAGGCCTATAGTACATAACGCCATATCTCCATGC
Source organism: Glandirana rugosa (assembly GCA_018402905.1). Taxonomy (NCBI): domain Eukaryota; kingdom Metazoa; phylum Chordata; class Amphibia; order Anura; family Ranidae; genus Glandirana; species Glandirana rugosa. Next base: position 148,125 of record BLSH010253441.1, on the reverse strand, counting down.
AGAAAACCATTACCGCTTTCAGCAATAAATTCCAGACTCAGTCATACCGCCAGGGAGGTTAAAGAGCCGGCAGAAGATTCACTGACCTTTGATCCAGGAACATTGATTCATTACAGTTGCATCTGCTTTCCTCCCACTTACAAGGTTTCAATATTCGCTCAAATAGCAACAAACCAAATTCACTTAAAAACTCTTTTTTTGTAGAACAGGTTGAATTTATAGGTAGATGTGATTTATCTGAGTTGTACTATTTTACCTACAGTCAAATAAGTTATACCAGTTTACCTACAGATAATTGACTTGTACCTGTTGTAGCAGTTAAAGTATATTGGTTGACCTCCAGATATTTGGTTTATACCTGAGTGTGTATGTTTATGTGCTTATTCATTTAATAACTGTTGGGGAGTGAATAGTAGAGAGCGGTTTGACAGTACATTAGTACATACAGTAGTCATTCCCCTGCTCTCCTGTACACACTCTCGTGTACAGAATCGTTAGACTACAGTTAAGACATTGTGTTATACATTGGTGATCTGTTGTCATTCATTTACAAGTGATTTCCATACCTTGTCAATTCAGAGTTCTTTCTTAATATAGCATATCCTTGAGTAAATACTATTGATTACTCAACACTGTGTGATTCATTTTACTGTGTCTCATTTGGGGAAAAAGGTAACACTATGAGTGAACCCAGTGTGTCAGGGGTGGCGGAGGACTCTCAGAGTCGGGGAAACCAAGGGGTAACCAACTTATCATGCGACCCTCAAGGGGGCAGCACTACATAAACACTGACATTTTTTTCTGTAAAGCATGAGATCAATGGGGCTGATTTACTAAAGGAAAATACACTGTGCACTTTCCAAAGTGCAGTTGCAGTCTGCAAGAGCAGCTGCTCCAGAGCTTAGTAAATGAGCAGAAGCTCTGCTGACTTCCATCATCCAATCATGTGCAATCAAAAAAGCTGTTTTTTTTTAATTTTACATTCAAATAATTGGGTATTCTTTGCAAAGTGAAGATTTAGCTCATTTACTAAGCTCTGGAGCAACTGCTCTTGCAGAGTGCTACTGCACTTTGCAAAGTGCACAGTCTATTTGCCTTTAGTAAATCAACCCAATACTTTTTTTTTTTCAATTCATATTTTCAAAGATAGAGGAGAGATCAGGGTTCTTTTAGACCCCAGATGCCTCCATAAAGAGGACCCTTCATGCTTTATTTCTATCACAGGGGATGTTTACATTTTTTGTGATAGAAATAAAAAAAAATTAAGGGACAGTGTAAAAATACTAAATTTTTAATACAATAAATAATAATAAAAAAATATTTAAATAATAATCATAATAATAAAAAACTTTATTTTATATAGCGCCTTTAAAGGTGGCTTCTCAAAGCCCTTTACAAGGAAAACAGCAGAAATAGACAGCATAACATAACATAAGGGATAAAGGGACAAGTATGTGAAAGCTTGTCTAAAGAAAAAAGTTTTTAGATTGATTTGAATAAGTTTAGAGAAGAGGACTCTGACAATCTTAGGAAGTGAATTCCATAGTTTTGGAGCATAGCAGGAGGAGGCTCTGCCCCCCATTGAGTGTAGGTCAGTAGGGGGGACACACAGTAGACCAGAATTTGAGGAGCGGGGGTTACAAAGGGGGGGGGGGGGAGTAAGTTGAAAAAAATTTAGAGAGATAGTGGGGTGCCAAGCCATGAAGCCGAGCAATGTTTCTCAAGTGGAAAAAAGATGTTCTGACAACATTTTGCATATGTGGCTCAAAGGTTAGACTAGCATCAAATATCACCCCTAGATTTTTCAATTTGGACTGAAGCTCAAGTACAGTCCCATCTATAGATAAGCTATTAGGACTGGCCTCCATAATTGATGGGGGCTGCCATTAAGCATGACTTCAGTCTTGTCACAGTTTAATTGAAGGAAGTTATGGGCCATCCAAGTTGTTATATCACAAATACAGTTAGATAGGAGAGACACAGACAAAGTAGAATCTGTATTAGTGTGGATGTATATCTGAGTGTCATCAGCATAGAAGTGATACTTGAGCCCATGTGATCTAAGCATGTAAATGCAAAAACCAAGGAACCCAAGATTGAGCCCTGAGGAACACTGTACTTGACTGGACCAGATTTAGACTTGAACCCACCAAGAGAAACAAAGTGACAGTGATCAGTGAGATATGACTTAATCCATTTCAGAGCCAATTCTGAGACTCCAAATATGGTTTCAAGGCCAGAGAGTAATAGATTGTGGTCTACAGTATCAAAGGCTGAACTAAGATCTAGTAGAATAAGAATAGTTAGTGGGGGGCGTGGCGTCCAGCGCGGAAGATGGCAGCATGATTCTGCAGCTCCGCATGGCCACCCGGGACTTCCACCATTAATGGGTACCTCCATGCCTCACAACCTCTGTGACCAGCAGATCACCCCAACTACCCTCCGCTACGCTGCGGGATGATCCGACGGAGAAGGGACCAGCACCAACTAAAGAAGCTGGCGAGCTTCTTTCAAAAGGCTGACACCAAGCCTCACAAGCATGGCGGAGATCCCCCTATGCACCGCCGCGACGGAGCTCTGACCGCATCTCCGATTGGAGAATCCACAATACAAGCCAGGCAGGTAGGAAACCCTGACAGCGGGGGAATCTTCTCCAATCACAAGGAGCCCTGTAAAAACAGAGCCGTGCAGGGAGTCCCCACATGGGCAGCACATGGAGGCAACCATGGAGCTAGGCCCCAACCCGCCATTAATGACGGCCGTACCCAACCTGGACACAGCAGCCTACCCCATAGCGGCATTCCCCACCCAAGGGCATCCGATATCGGATATTACCCTCAAAAACATGCTGCTGTCCCTCAGGTCCTCATTGCACACTGATTTAATGGAGTGCATGCAGCAATTCAAAAGCAAATTGCACCATGCAGAGGGAAGAATATCTACAATAGAAACACCTATGGAAGAATACACTAAGTCCTTTATCTCCTTAGTGGATACTCATACGGCACAGCAAGAGGATATAAAGTGGATAAAGGACAAAATGGTGGACCTAGAAGACCGCAGCAGAAGGAACAATCTGAAAATCAGAGGGATTCCAGAAGCAGACCAGTCCGACCAACTACAACAATTTGTCAAAGCCCTTTTTTTTGTTTATGGTTCCAGAGCTTTCAGTATCAGAACTATCTATTGATAGGATCCACAGACTGCCAAAACCTGCATTTATTGCACCTGACCTACCTAGAGACACTCTGATGAGAATTCACTTTTATCAGTCTAAGGAAGCTATCCTGTCAGGCGTTAAACAATGTAAAACCCTCCCAGAGGAATACAGACAGCTACAACTTCTACCAGATCTGTCGCGGCACACCCTGCAGAAATGAAGAAATTTGGCTACCATCACAAAAGCCTTAAGGAACCACAACATTCCCTACAAGTGGAGATACCCAGCACACCTACTGGTCACTTACAATGGCACAACAACTCAGATACCCCTGTTAGAAAGCGGCATCCAACTCTTACAGCATTGGGGAATCCTACCGACCTCACTACCAGCAACCCCCTCATCTGCCCCATCGTCAATCCAAGAAGAATGGCAAGTGGTGTCCAGGAAAACATCTGCAAAGAAGAAAACCACGAGCGGAGGTATCCTACCACCATAACAACCAGCTACCCTTCACCAGTCCCAGGCCTCGGAATGAAGTAACACCCATATGGCCCTTTATGGATACAAAAGAATGGTTATTACCGGCACAATTCTTTCTGGAGATTCTTTTTTTAAGTTAGCCCTGTTTCTTACCCAAGTCTACCCCAGTTCTAACTCTTATTTCCTTCAAGCCATCCTTCGCTGGCACAGGGACCTACCTTGGACATGGCATTTACATAACCAAAAACAACAGAGAGACACTCTCTCCATTTCGACCAGATCCACGCACCTGCTTTTGATGATAGCACGAGTTTCAGCTAAACCTTTACCTATTCCAGATGGCTCTCAAGTACCTATCCATAAACGCTAACGGACTCAATCACCCAGCAAAAAGATTTTCATTGTGGAAGGAAGCATCAGAAAGCAAAGCGGACATTCTGGCTGTTCAAGAAACTCACTTCTCAGCATTAAGTCCTCCTAAATTTATGCACAGAGACTACCTGACTATTTTTCTTGCCAACGCACCGGTGAAGAAAAGAGTACTCCTGGCATTCAGAAGCTCGGTGGCATTCACACTGAAGGACTCTAAAATAGACGACAACGGAAGATACCTCATAGTGACTGGAGACGTTAATAACAGGCCTATGACCATTGTTACGGTATATGGCCCCAACTCACACTAGATCCATTTTGCACGCAGACTCTTCCAAAAGATTGCAGCAGTTAAGTATGGGAACTTACTGGAATGTGGTGATTTCAATGCCACAGTCGACCCTGGGCTGGATACCACTTCTTCAGCCAAGGGCCGATTGCCCTCGCTCAGAAATGTATTCCATGAGGAACAAGTGTACGATGTGTGGAGGTGCCAACACTCTACGGAGCGGAACTTTACATTCTACTCCTCCAGACATCGCACATATTCACAGATTGATCTTTTTGTGGTAGATATAAAATTGCTCCGGGGGTCCTCCTCGTCCTCCATCAAAGACATGCCATGGTCAGACCATGCCGCGGTGGAAGTGGTGGTGGGGGAACAGGACCCTACAGAACGAGCTCCAATATGGAGATGTAATGTGAAAACTCTGCAACACCCGCAATGTACACAGTATTTATCCCAACAGCTTAGAGAATTCTTCCAAACAAACACCAACTCAGTGTCGGATCCATGGACCTTGTGTAATGCACACAAGGCCTTTATGAGAGGGGTGTGCATCCAGCAAGATTCTAGACTTAAAAAGCAATATAATGCCAAAATGTCAAAGCAAGAAATCCATAACCTCGAAACATTAAACAAACAAAATCCCAACACCCAATATGCAGAATCCCTGTATAAACTGAGACACGAACTTAGGTCCCTCTTATCTGAACAATATGATAATCACCTAAAGAGTTTTAAACTTAATCACTACGCGCAATCCAACAAAACAGGGAAATTTTTAGCCAACAAACTCAAAATCAAACAAGCAAAAGCCAGAATATCATACTTAATCCACCACGACAATAAGCACAAAATAACACACCCGCAGGATATAGCTAACAAATTTGCAGAGTACTACAGAACACTATACAACCTGAAAGAGGACCGTACGATACATCAACCCAATGAGCGCAAAATCCAAGGTTTTTTAGAAAAGCTCAAATTGCCCACACTGTCGCAAGCCCAGCTAAACAAACTGAACGCCCCTATAACAGAGATGGAAATAGTGCAAATCATATCGTCCCTCCCAAATGGGAAATCGCCTGGCCCAGGCGGACTCCCCAACGAGTTTTACAAAATTTTTAAGCATGACCTCGTCCCACATACGGTAAAGGTATTTACAAAGGCCTCGGAAGAATCTTCTTTACCCCGAGAAATGCTGAAGGCATATGTAATCACCCTACCAAAACCAAGGAAAGATCCCACAACACCAGCCAACTTTAGGCCCATTTCACTATTAAATTCAGACGTGAAAATCCTAGCTAAACTAGTGACAAACGTCGGACGCAACCAGAAGAGTACTCAATATAATCAGCCATGCTGAGAAGACGCAAACACCTTCTCTGCTCCTAGCACTGGATGCAGAGAAGGTGTTTGACAGAGTCCATTGGCAGTACATGTCCCAAACACTACAAAAATTTGGCTTTACAAACCAAATTCTATTTACCATCTTGGCACTCTACTCCTGCCCGTCAGCACAAGTATACACTTCATCCGTACTTTCCAACCAGTTTGACATCACTAATGGAACCCGCCAAGGGTGTCCTCTCTCCCCCACCATCTTCAACTTAATACTAGAGCCGCTGGCAGAATCCATCCATTCCAATCCAGATATAACTGGCTACAATCTCCAAGGAACCCAACACAAAATAAATTGATTCGCAGATGACATCATCCTTCTATTAACAAACCCATCCCACTCCTTGCAAACAACATACCAAGTTTTACAGCAGTTCAGCAACCTCTCATACTACAGAGTTAATAATTCTAAATCACTAATCCTAATCCTAGGGATTCCCCCCAAACAGTGGATGTTCTCAAAGCCAAATTTCCATTCACATGGAGTACCGAAGGAATAAAATATTTAGACATAGCTATCACCAATAACATTACCAATCTGATATCATCCAACCTTACCCCACTTATAGCCAAAATATCTAAGGAGCTTGAGCATATGTCCAATTGTGAACTCACATGGTGCGGGAGAGTAGCAGCATTTAAAATGAATATCTTACCTCAAATTTTGTACATGTTCAGAGCCCTTCCGATTCCCTTCCCAATTAAATATCTGAAGAATCTCAAAAGCACTGTCAACAAATTCATATGGCAGAAAAAAAAAGCAAGATGTGCAGAATCCACACTAGTTAAGCACAGAATGAGGGGGGGCGCAGGACTACCAGACCTAATAGATTACTTTTGGGCGGTACGATTAGAGCAGCTGAAACATTGGTTCCCGCAAAAAGAACCCCCATTATGGGTAGAAATAGAAAAACACCTAGCAAACACCCAAGACCTTCACACCCTGTTGTTAAGGGACCGATGGATACCCTGGGACCTCACCCAATTTACATTCCCCATCCAAGCTTCTCTCAAAGCATGGAGACACATCACAGCACAACACGAACAGAAGCAAGTATCCAATCCAGTACCCCTTTGTGTATTGAATACCCTCATCCCAATGCTCCACACCAAACCCATAGAAGAGTATGGTATAACTTCCATCCAACAGTTCTATGAGAATGAGCAACTGAAAAATTCTACACAAATAATTGAGGAATTTAACATACCCCGCAGATACAAATTTGACATATTACGTATAACCCACATCCTAGGGAAACATTCCCTTGGGGAATTATATGTAAACGACACTGCCTGGACATACTTTAACCAACATACACCGCCAACTAAAGGAATATCTTTGTTCTACAACACACTATGAAAGAAAAACCCCTCCCATGCAAAAAGGGAGAAAGACCTCAAATGCGTATTTACGCAAGACCAGTGGACATACACCATAAAGGCTATAAACGCTGCATCACATTGTACTTCTCATTGAGAAATGACTTTGAAACAAATTAATAGATGGCACTACACGCCATATAGAATGGCAAAATTCTCCCAAAAAAATTCCCCTTTATGTTGGCATGAGTGCAATGAAATAGGTAACCTGCTACACATTCTTTTGGAATGCCAGGCGATAACCAGCTACTGGAACAAAGTATTCCAGGAACTGGCCTTTCGTACAGGTATACTAAAACATCCTTGCCCAAAGCTAGCAATTCTAAAATTGGAATCGAAAGTTATCCCCTGACCTACAGGACGGTCGTCACACACATTCTGCTAGCAGTTAGATCGTTAATACTGAGAAAATGGAAATCAAATTTTTCCCCAAACCTCTCAGAGGTGAGGGACCTAGTGGACACTAACAAAATGTATGAAAGTCTTTTAGCTTTCAACTCTTTATCCTACAAGAAACTTCAGGAAACATGGAGTATCTGGAAGAGTGTATAGATTAATGATAGAAATGTTGTATGTGAAACCTGTAACCAGTGCTAATGAAGCAAAAGATGGCAATTGTTCTCCTAATGACCTACTTGTACCCCTTTCCCTTCTTCCCTTCTGTACCCTTAAGTTTGCAAAAGAAATAAAAAACATTGTTCAAAAAATAAGAATAGTTAGCGACCGGGAATCAGAGGCTAACAGAAGGTCGTTAGTGACTTTGACCAAGGTGGTTTCTGTGCTGTGCAGCTGCCAAAAACCAGATTGGAGGAGTTTAAATAGATTATTTAAAGCCAGGTGATTATGTAACTGAGATATCACAGCCCATTTGAGGATCTTGGCAAGGAAGGGTAAGCTAGATATTGGACAAAATTTGTTTAAATTGTCCAGGGCCATGTTGAGTTTTTTGGTACCGGGGGTGATAGCGGCAGTTTTAGAGGATTGCTGGTACCGAACCAGTGCTAAGGGAATCATTTATGATATTGTGGATAATGGGGCATAGAGAATTAAAACAGGATTCAAATAAGTGGGTGGGAATAGGGTCAAGTATGCAGGTGGAGGATTTCATATTAGAGACCAATTTAGTTAGAGATGAAGAGTCAAGTACAGAGAAGTGGTAGAGAGAGGAGCCAGTCAAGCTAGGTGGGTCAGGAAGTGATGTGGATAAAACATGTGGTGTGGTAAGAATTTGGTGTCTTATTTTGTAAATTTTTGAGGAGAAAAAAAATCTAAGAATGTGTTACAGAGCTGTGTTGAAGCAGGTAGTGTGGAGGGACTGTGATGTTTTAATAATCTGTCAATGGTGCAGAAGAGTTGTCTAGGGTTGCTAAGATTTTTTTCTATAGCATGGGAGAAAAAGTCTGATCTATTAGTCTCAAGTTTACCCTTATAGATAGAGATGAGCGAACTTATAGAAGTCCGGGTTCTGCTGGTTCGGCCGAACTTCGGGACAAAGTCCGGGTTCGGGTCCGGACAGAACCCGAACTTTGTCCCAGACCCCGAAAACCACTGAAATCAATGGGGACACAGACTTTTAGGCACAAAAATGGCTATAAAATAGTCCTGGAAGGTCCTAGAGGTCTGCAAAAGGAAGGAAATGGGGGTAAGGGTGGGGCAAGTGACCTACAAAGAAATGGGGACAGGGAAATAACTTTAAATATTTAAAAAAAAATAAAAACATAAAAAAGCAAAAATGGAAATCATCTTCAAAATGGGTCTGAAAAGTATTAATTAACGGTAGAGGCCATAGAAATGTTCTAAAATCATCTTCAAACTGTGTCAAAAAAGTATAAATAAGCCGGGAGAACCCATATCACTGTTCTGCAAAATGTGTGTGTCACTTTAAATGAAACCGGGAATGAGTGAACATCTGTTCTGCAAACTTATTTAAAGTCTGTGTGTCACTTTAAATGAAACCGGGAATAAGTGAACATCTGTTCTGCAAACGTATTTAAAGTCTTTGTGTCACTTTAAATGAAACCAGGAATAAGTGCACATCTGTTCTGCAAACTTATTTAAAGTCTGTGTGTCACTTTTAATGAAACCGTGAATAAGTGCACATCTGTTCTGCAAACACCTGTTTAGTCTGTGTCACTTTTATTATAGCCGCTAATAAGTCAACATCTGTTCTTCACACATCTGTTTAGTTACACACTTCTTGTCTACAACTGAATAATCGCCGATATTATTTTCACTGTGTCTGATTTGTCTACACACTTCTTGTCTACAACTG
>BLSH010253440.1:414602-428046 GCA_018402905.1 Glandirana rugosa | reverse complement strand
TCCTCGGTGAGGTGACACTCCTTTCACTCCAAGATCTTCGTCTATGTAGACATAGACAAAGGAACGCGGGAACCAAACCAAAGGGTCTGGGAAACACTACACTTAATACATGAGATAAGAAGAAAAATAACAACAACAACACACAGGTGAATATACGGACCGGTCATGATATTCGATCATTCGGAGACCTATTAAAAAATAAAAATAAACACTATTAATCACAACTCGCTTGGGCCTGACATTGCAAGCCCAGGCATGGCTTGAAAACCCACAGGCACCGTGCCTGGGCCTGGGCCTGTAAAGTTTTTAGCAAGCCCAAGCCAGCCCGAACGATTTTTGAAATGTCCGGGTCCGGGTCCGTGCCACGGACACCCAAAAGTTCGGTACGGACCCGAACGTTACAGTCCGGGTTCGCTCAACACTAATTATCACAAATAAAAATAAAAAATTATCCAGAGGCTTACTAGCTTATAGTACTGGCCAGGCATATAAGTGGACACACAACAACAACAATAAAAAGAAGAATAGAGTACATAATTCACATCACAAAGGGTCTGGGAAACCAAACCAAGGGCGCAAGGAAACAGATACAGATGTATCTGCTTCTAGAACCTCACTTTCCTCACAGTGGAGTGGCTCCTCTTCTATTCAGTCCTCTGTACGGTCAGGACGGGGTAAACAGAAGAGGGGCATGGGCAATACCCATAATACCAGACTAAAGAAAACCAATCCTAATGAAGATGTCCATTTGGCAACACCGATAGCTTTACCTAATATTTCCACTTTTTCTTTTAAGCACACTCTAGGTGGTGCTCAACCTCTTGGTGGTGGATCTATTGTTTCCTCTCCTGCCTCTTTTTCAGCCACAGATGAATGTAGGAAGAACGAGACAAAAGTGAGTAATCTGACTAAAACACAACCTCCAAAAGCTCAGGCTCCACCCCCTTTAGGGGAGAAGAAACAGGGCAACCTGGAAACATTTGTAACAAAGGTAAATTACATAATGATACTATGCAGATCATAAATCTTTCCCCATATTCACTGTTGGACGATGAGATAGAGGTGCTACAATTGGTCCTAAGTGTCTGCCCTGTACAAAATATGAATAGATTTGAGGTCATAAAGGACGTAAATCTTTTTGCCAGAAAAATAATGCTTCAGGCCATGCATGACAAGGACTATGGAGCCCCCTCTGCTACAGAGCAGGACAGTGAAATGTGGAAGGATTTTACTATCAAAGACTTTAGAGCACTAAGAGATTTGATGATGTTATATGAGGAGGGGCATGTGGATGAATCAGGGGATTCTGATGATGATTCCTCGGATGAGGATGATATTCCTGAAACATACAAAAATAAATCTTTATACTTCCCCTCACTCTAACAAAATGCCAATATATGGGCATTTGTACAGAAGGTATGTCATGACATTAACCACATGCCCCAACCATATAAAACCCCCCAGAACCTTAAACCATCACTCAGAAATGCCCTAAAAAAATAGAAGATAATCAAGATTTGATAATTAAATATTCAGATAAAGGGGGAAATGTGGTACTAATGAGTAGAGAAAATTATATCACTATGTGCCAGAGAATTCTATCAAATCATGATTGGTATAAACTTATCTCAGAGATTATGCTTCCTAATTATTATGAAAAATTTAGAAGGATTATCAATGAGGCATATTCTATGGCAATCATTGATAAGAATACATGGAACTTCCTGAATGTGAAACACCCAGTAACACCTACTTTCTAAGCCCTGACAAAGGTCCACAAGAGTCTTGTGGACCCCCCGGGCAGGCCAATTGTCTCAGGGATCGGCTGTCTCATGGAACACGCAAGTGAACTCGTGTACGATTATCTCAGACCTTTTGTTTCCTCACTTCCATCCAATATACAGGATACTACTGACCTCCTACGCACCCTGGGGGATCTTGTGCCCTCCCCGGGTGTGTGGCTGGTCACAATTGATGCAGAAGCTCTCTATAGCTCTCTTTAGCTCTATACCCCATCAGAAGGGCCTACAAACCATAGGTGAATTTTTGAAGACCAAACCTAATACATTATTGCCATACAACTCTTTTGTACTACGCCTATTGGAGTACATACTCTATCATATTGTTTTTATGTTTAGGGGCTCCCATTTCCTCCAGGTGCAGGGGGTAGTGATGGGGACACAATGTGCCCCATCGTATGCCAACCTGTACCTGGGGGGCTGAGAGCAGCACCTGTTTCTTGGAGATGAACCGACGATAAAACATGGCACAGGTACATCAACAACATCTTCATGATTTTGGATGGAACATTGGAGGAATTGAACCTCTTTATGGAAGAGATTGATCATAATGACTTCAACTTGAAGTTCACGATGGAGTGCAGTCAGAAGAAAGTCAACTTCTTGGATATACAAATTACAATTGATGAGCACAGTGGTCTTTCCTCAGATTTATATAGGAAACCTTCATCCGTGAACACAATCTTGCATGCAACTATTGCCCACCCCAAACCTCTTATTCACAGCATCCCATATGGGCAATATTTGAGATTGAGGCGCAATTGCTCAAACGATAAGGACTTTACGATATGAGCCAATGAATTGCGTGCAAGATTGTTAAAAGTGGATATAAAAAACTTGTCTGAAAAAAGCCTTCAAAAGAGCTAGACAAAAGGATAGATACACCCTGATCCATTGGAGAAAACCTAAACAGGAGTGTCAGCCAACTAGAATCATTACAAGATTTTCTCAATAGCATTCCCAACTGCATAACATCTTGACACGCCATTGGCCTCTCCTCACAGACGATGCCATTGTGAGCAGATATGTCACCAAACAACCAGCGATCACATATAGGAAAGCCAAATCCCTGAAGGACCATTTGATGAATAGCCATCTCCCAAAGACAATACCATCAAAAAGACGGCTGTTCTGCAATTGGGTCCAACCAGGTAGAAATATTACTCTACCTAATAATTCCGTTTGGTCCCCCTCACATCATAAATTGTCAAACAGTGGGTGTGGTCTATATAATGACCTGTAATTGCAAGGCATTCTAAGTGGGCAAAACTCAGAGACCTTTCTGGAAAAGGATTAAGGACCATGTGTACCTATTGTGGAATGGTAAAATTGAATCAGCAATAAGTTGACACATAGGTAGAGTTGAGCGAACCCGAACTGTAAAGTTTGGGTCCGTACCGAACTTTCGGGTGTCCGTGTCCCGAACCCGAGCGTTTGAGAAAAGGTCTGGGTACGGGTTCTGGTATTTTATCACGCATGTTGAATAGCTGCAGGGCAGCCAATCAACAAGCGTTTCACTGGTTTTCACTAGAAGCCATCACAGCCATGCTTACAAATGGCATGGCTGTGATTGGCCAGTGCATCACGTGACCCTGCCTCTATATGAGGCTGGGGTCACAGTGCTGCATGTCCCATGCCACAGGTCACCTGCTCTCAGGTTAGTGTAGGGAGAGGATGCTGCCGGCGCTGTGAGGGACAGATTGTGAGGGACAGATTGCAGATCTAATAACTAAGTAGAGATTACTACTACTGCTGTGAGGGACAGATTGCAAAACTAATAACTAGGTAGAGATTACTACTACTGCTTTGAAGGACAGATTGCAGATCTAATAACATCTCATCCTGCATTACAGAACAATCTGATTACAGAACGATCTCTCATCCTGCAATACAGATAGATCTGATTACAGAACTATCTGATACTGGACTAGGTAGAGATTACTACTGCTTTGAGGGACAGATTGCAGATCTAATAACATCTCCCGTTTTTCTTCCTTTTGCAGCCCTCAAGCACTTTCCAGGACTTTTTTACAGCCATGTTTGTGCCGAAAAGTTTGGGTCCCCATTGACTTCAATGGGGTTCGGGGTCCGGGGTCAAGTTCGTGTAAGGTTCGGTACCGAACCCGAACGTTTCCGCGGAGTTCGGCCGAACCCGCCGAACCCGAACATCCAGGTGTCCGCTCAACTTTACACATAGGTCTTTATCATAACTTTGATCTATCAGTTATGAAATTCTATGCATTAGAACATGTCCCCGTCTCGGAAAGAGGCGGTGACATCGATCCCCACTTATTACGTCTTGAAACCAAGTGGATTGTGACCCTACAGGCGACCAAATTTCCAGGTTTGAACGAATGCATAAGTTATAAACCATTTCTTTAGACACTTCAGTACTTTAAGTCATCTATTATTATTCATTATTATTTTTATGTTGGTCTCCTGAGCGGTCGCTTATCTCTTGGTTTGGCTTTTTCCATGGATGTCTACCCCTTGCTTTGGTGTATGTTCTCAAATGAGTAGTTCTTCCTACTTTCCACGTCCTCATCTCATCTTTATTCTATCACTCTTTCATTCTTTCCTTTTCTCCCTGGGTTCCTCTCAGGATTTTTGGATGCGAGAGACATGTTTGAGAGGCCATCATTATTTATTATTATATATCATTTTATTTCTTTTTCATTTACATATAATTTTTTTTATACATTTTTTTTTTAATAAAAATGTTTTTTTAATTTTTATTTTATATATTTTTTTATTTTATTTCATTATGTTTCATGAATAGTATATCTATCTATCTATTAGTCCTCTGCAAACATGTCTCTTGGTGGGCGGAGACGTAGTAATCCTATACCCCACACTGGTATGCAGTGAGGGTATCACAGCAGTACTTGCATTGTAAGTCTGCTGGGCGTCACAGTGAGCCGGCTCCATGGTAACTGCCGAGGATGTTTTCTCGCGTCATTTCCGCCCCACCATTTCCGGACATGCGCAGTGTCCTGCCTGGATGCTGGGCCGGTCTGGAAGCATATCCACCCGGACGCCACGCCACTGCCACTCAGCGTGGCAGGCACGGGGAGGAGCTGCTCATTTGGCTGGCATTCTTATAAATAGAGGCAGCAATGCATCTGTCCCAGAGCACGGACCATACGCTTGGGACATTGGACATTGGACCCCTACACAGGACCGGTACATCCTTTTCACTCTGGAACCCATGGAAGGTCAGTTTTATTACACTTCAAGTCTGGTCAAATAATATGTCAACACAATGTGAAGGACATTTCCTCACATGTGTATGACTTTTTTACTTTTTTTACTATCTGTATTATCCGCGTTCTACATTTCAGGAGTAACCCTCTTTCTAAGGACCATTATAAGTTTGAGCTATTATTTTAAAACCTAACGCTCCCTGGAATACCCCTTAAAGGGCTCCCCATCTGTACGATATACCCGTGCTTGACAAGTATGATCCAATAGTCTTACATATTTTTGTGAGTATGCTCCTGAATTTGACTACATGTTTTTGTAGCATAACGTGCCAAATCCCAATAGAAACTGACCCTCGCTCTGAATTCAAATTTTGAACCCTTAGCGAATACGTATTTATTTCTTCCTGTGGTGTCTATATATAGGGGGGATCCTCTGTAAATTACCCAATATCTTATTTTATTTGCGATCCCAACATAAAATATGTGTTGACCACTTACAAAAACCCATGGTCAGAAATAGTATAATATATTAGAACCCCCGGGGGGGTGGGGTGGTGTGCGTGTGTGGGGGAGTTTCACCTCATTTCGTCACCCTACCTGCTACAACAATATTTTTACCAAATCAGACATAATATTGCTAGCAATTTTGGGTGTTTTTTTTTTTAGCTTGTTTCCTTTTTTTGTTTTTCTTTGTTTTGGCTTTTGTTTTATGTTAGGCTGCACAATTGGGAGACACTCCATAAAAAGATCCGTCTGGCACCAAATGGGGATCTTTCTTTCTTCCTTTTTTCCTTTTCCTTTTCTTTTTTCTTTTCTTTTTTACTACCTACCCTCGACACTCTCCTACTCATATGTGGAATGTTGTAGGGATTGGAGGTTCTTGGAGGCCTTGTTATACAAGGGTATGTATATACAACTATCCTATTTGTTCTAAGTAAATATTCTTGCAACGCAATGTGGAAACTATTGTCCAGTACATGATTTTAGTCTTCAATAATTGTTTTATGTCAGAATCAAAAGCTCTTTGTATCCAATGGGTTTGAACAACTAATATATTTCGGAAGTAGTACTACATAAGTCATTTGAATGTGTTGATGCAATAGTAATTATTACACTGTCTCAACATCAGGATCGCCTGAGGAAGCTATCAACCGAAACGCGTTGTGATCCCTCATCACTGGCATCGACACATTTGACCGTCAAGCCAGCCTAGATCCCTGGATAATTTGCCATATTCATCCTGGGTAGCACATGTGGGCCTTTGTCACGGTGGCCGATGTCTGATGTTAAACTTTTTCTTATTTATATATGTGTTTTTTGTTTTTTCTTCATTGGACTTTGTATGCAATTGTCACTAATGGAGTGTACCCCCTTGTGGTGCACATACCGACACTCTATTTTAATATACTCAAATGTATGTTTTAACCAATGGTTTAGTATGGTTGTTGTTCTTTTTCACTTGGGATCAGTGGGCAGCCGTTAAAGTCCTTTTTTTTCTCTTTTTCCTTTTATGTTTTTTGATTAATACGTCATCATTTTGTGTGAGCCGTTTACTGCCAAAAATGACTGGAGGGGATGATCCTGAAGTGTTTTTGACAACATTTGAAAGGACTGCTGAGAGAGAAAAGTGGCCTAAGGAGCAGTGGGCTGGGCTGGTGGCTACTCTATTAGCTGGGGAATCGCAGAAAGCATATTATGACTTAGAGCCGGACCAAGCAAAAGACTATGTTGTGCTAAAAACAGAAATATTGGCATGGCTGGGTGTCACCCTGGCTGTCCAGGCTCAGAGTGTGCATAACTGGACTTTCCAACTTGAAAAAACCCCCAGGTCGCAAATGTATGATCTCATTCACCTGGGCAGAAAATGGCTGCAACCTGAAACTCTGACAGCACCAAAGATTGTGGAATGTGTGGTAATGGATCGGTTCCTGAGATCTCTACCTACTGCTTTCCAAAAGTGGGTAAACCATTTAAACCCGGACACAGCCGACAAGCTTGTGTATCTGGTAGAGAGGTACTTGGCTACAGAGAACCTGACAGCTTCTCCCAGGGACTCACGGACTTTCCACCCTAAGACCAGACCATCCCCAGCGGCAGGTAAGATGACTCCAAGGGGTAAGGGAGGAGAGAGTGAGAGGGCAAGAGGGCGAGAAGTTTGCATAATGTATGGCGAACACAGTCAAAGTCACAGGAAGCAGCAACAAAGTTTATTTGTTACTGTTGCCGGCAAGAGGGACATATTGCAGCCAATTGCCCAGTTGTGGATGAGCCTATGGAATGTGACTATCTAAGAGACAGACGTCAGTCACTGCTTGTGACAGTTTCATGCACTGTCACTCAGGGAACTGAAAAACATTTATGCAAAATTGTATTAATGGTAAAAATGTTGTTGTGTTGCTAGATTCAGGTAGTCTGGTAATGTTGATCAAAACTGAATTAGTTACTAAAGAGGTCTCTGGGAATAACAAGGTGGCTGTTATTTGTGTACATGGGGACACCAGAGAGTATCCTGTGGCTAAAGTGGTTTTTGAGACTCCCAAAGGTAACATAACTCATCAGGTGGGGTTGGTGCCTCACTTGCCACATGTTTCCATTGTGGGGAAGGATTTTCCAAAATTCTGGGAACTCTGGGATGGTCCTGAATCCCCCACAGAGGCCCCTAGAGGCCAGGAAGAGGAATCCCAGGTATGCTCTGAGAATGGTGAGACCTCTCCAGATTTTCCCTTGTGGGTGTTGGCCGGAGACACTTGGGAACCTGGGGAGGAACCAACATCTTCAGACAAAAACATGCCGTCTGTTGAGTTCTCTGATTTAGAGGTTCACAGGGAAAATTTTGCCACAGAACAGGTAAAGGACCCCACCGTGACAAAAGCATGGGAAAATGTGGTAAAGATAGATGATGAATTAGTGAACCCAGATCAGTCTTGCGGTTACCCATACTTTATGGTGGAATGGGATCTGTTGTATCAGGTTGCTCAAAAGGCAGATGAAACCATTAAGCAACTTGTGGAACCCAAACCCTATAGGAAGTTGGTATTGGAATTAGCCCATGGGCACATTTTGGAAAGTCATTTGGGGGCGGAGAAAACCAGAGAGAGAGTATTGGAAAAGTTCTATTGGCCTGGGGTCATGAAGGAAATAGAAAATTATTGTTCCTCCTGCCCTGTGTGTCAGAAGTCGGCACCTTTGTCGCATTTCCATAACCCACTGGTACCTCTCCCCATCATTGAGGTTCCCTTTGAGAGGATTGCAATGAATTTGGTAGGTCCGATACTGAAGTCGGCTAGGGGGCTTCAGTACATTTTGGTCATAATGGACTATGCCACACACTATCCCGAAGTGATCCTTCTTAGAAATACCTCCACCAAGACGATAGCCAAAGAGCTATTTTTGGTCTTCAGCAATGTGGGTATTTGTAAGGAATTGCTTACAGACCAGGGTACCCCATTTATGCCCAGAGTAATGAAAGAGTTGTGCAAGTTGTTCAAAGTGACACAATTATGTACATCCGTGTATCACCCTCAAACAGAGGAGTTTGTTGAAAGGTTCAACAAAACCCTAAAACAAATGTTAAAAAAGGCGGTGGATCCTGATGGAAAGGATTGGGACTGTTCAATACCCTACTTGATGTTTGCTATTTGGGAAGTACCACAATCCTTTACCGGGTTCTCGCCCTTCGAGTTACTCTATGGGAGACACCCAAGAGGGCTGTTGGATATCACCAAGGAAACTTGGGAAAGCGAGAGTTCTCCCCACCGGAGTGTGATTGAGCATGTTGCCCCGAGGCAAGAAAGAATTGCACAGGTAATGCAAATTGTCAAAGAACACTTGGCCCAAGCGCAGTTAGCACAGCAAAGGGTGTATAACCGCAAGTCAAAGACCCATACTTTTTCATGGGGGGATAGGGTGTTGGTACTCATCCTTACGGTCGAAAGCAAATTCCTGGCCAAATGGCAGGGTCCATACAAAATAATTGAAAAAGTGAGTGAGGTGAAACACATGGTCAGACAACCAGAATGGCGAAAGCCAGAACAGATCTACCACATTAATCTGTTGAAAGCCTGGAGGGATAGGGAATCCCTAGTCGCAGAAACCTAGGTGTCGCAGACTCAATCTGATTGCCTAATTCCTGAGGTTGGAATAGCAGTCATCCTATCGAAGCCCCAAAAGCAGGAGGTGAAAGAGTTTGTGCTCCTCAACAGAGAGGTGTTCTCTGAGCTGTCGGGACAAACATCTGGGGTAGAGCATGACATTATCACCCCGCCAGGAGAAAGAGTCAAACTAAAACCTTATTGAATACTGGAGGCCTGATGGGAGGCAATACGTGGGGAAGTTCAATGAATGCTTGAATTAGGTGTGATAGAAGAGTCCCAGAGTGACTGGTCCAGCCCGATCATTTTAGTGCCCAATCCTGATGGGAGCTGGCGGTTTTATAACGATTTCTGGAAGTTGAATAAAGTTACAAAATTTGACACCTACTCCATGCCACGCATAGATGAACTGATCGACCGGCTGGGAACAGCCCGGTATATGACGACCATTGATCTCACCAAGTGGTATTGCCAAATCCCCTAGCTGAGTCAGCAAAGGAGAACATGGCATTTGTAACACCAGAGGGGGCATTCCAATACAGAAGAATGCCGTTTGGGTTACAAAATGCACCAGCTACATTGCAGCGGAAAATGGACAAGATTCTAAAGCCCCATCAGAAGTATGCTGCAGCCTACGTGGATGATGTGATTATCCACAGTACAGATTGGGCCTCACATCTGCCAAAAGTGCAAGCCGTTTTGGACTCCATAAGGGAAGCGGTTCACGGCCAATCCAAAAAAATGTACCATTGGACAGGAAGAGGCCAAATATCTGGGGTACACTATTGGGAGGGGGTAATAAAAATAAAATAAAACCCCAAGTCAACAAAGTGGAAGCCATAGATGGTTGACCGCGCCCCAAGAGTAAGAAGCAGGTTCGAGCATTCCTCGGAATTGCTGGATACTATTAGCGATTCATTCCTCACTTTGCTTCGCAGGCTGTGCCCCCAACCAGCCTGACAAAAGAGAAAGAGTCTACCATGGTGAAATGGACCCCGGAGGCTGAAGCAGCCTTCCAGGCTTTAAAAAAGCCAAAAAGCCTTATGTAGCCAACCAGTACTGTACTCCCCTGACTTCACTAAGGACTTTGTTGTACAGACTGATGCATCAGACGTAGGCTTAGGAGCAGTGTTGTCCCATGTCCGGAATGGAGAAGAGCACCCAGTAATTTATCTTAGCAGGAAACTGAAACCCCAACAAGAGAATCATGCCACCATTGAGAAAGAGTGTCTAATGGTGAAGTGGGCATTAGACTCCCTTTGATATTATTTGCTGGGTAGACACTTTGACCTGATTAAGGACCACGCGCCCTTAAAATGGATGGCTCAAAACCAGGAGACCAATAGAAGGGTAAATAGGTGGTTCCTGGCCCTGCAGGAATTTAACTATACGATGAAGCATCGCCCTGGTGTACAAATGGGGAATGTGGATGCATTGTGTCAGGTACCTGCATGCCTGACTGTGTTTGTTCCAAACCCCAGTTGGAAACGAGGGGGGTATGTGACAGCAGGCAGGTAAAAACGCCTGGTTGCGGGCAAGATGGCAGGTATGTGTGTCCAAGATTCAGACTCTATGCAGACTTATACCACTAGGGGGAAGTACTGAGAGTCTATCAGTGGTAGAGGTAATGAGCCCAGCTGAATTGAGCTGGCTCATTAAGGCCTCTACGAAAGCTCCCAGATGGCCTAGGGAATTGCTCCACCCTGGAACCAGTTTCTGTGTCAGCAGACTGGGGAGCGTAACATCCTGAACGGTAAGACCTATGTGGCTGAGTGTGCCCAGTGAGAGATAGGAGCTAGGTACAGCGGTAGGCTGTACCTAGCTGACAGACAGGGAAACCTATCATGCAGTTAGTGGCCAAGTGGCCTAGGATTTATTTTGTTTGTTTTTGTTTTGATTTTTTTTCACCTTGTAAATAGTGTAATAAACTGTCTTGCTGTGCCTAAATTGTGTAGTGAACCCTTCCAGGGGGTCACACACACCTGCTGCCGAGCTAACCCCTTTAAAATATATATTATAAACTGCACATATATTCTTACACTGCCTGAATGGATTCTATATACTATACACTGAATGAACTGTATATATAGTCTACACTGAATGCAGCATGTTATATATATTTATACTATATACAGTATATATATTCTCACACTGCCGGAACGAACTCTATATACTATACACTGAATGAGCTGTATATATAGTATACACTGAATGCAGCATATTATATGTATATATACTATATAAGGCAGTGTTCCCCAACCGTGTCCTCAAGGCCCACCAACAGGTCATGTTTTCAGGATTTCCATTATTTTGCACAGGGGATTTGATCCGTTTCACTGCCTTAGTAATTACCACAGCTGATTCATCTGAGGGAAATCCTGAAAACATGACCTTTTGGTGGGCCTTGAGGACTGGGTTGAGGAACACTGATATAAGGTATATACAGTGGGTACAGAAAGTATTCAGACCCCCTTAAATTGTTCACTCTTTGTTATATTGCAGCCATTTGCTAAAATCATTTAAGTTCATTTTTTCCCTCATTAATGTACACACAGCACCCCATATTGACTGAAAAACACAGAATTGTTGACATTTTTGCAGATTTATTAAAAAAGAAAAACAACTTCCGGTTCCGGCGCCGCATGGAGAGGAGCTAGAAGAGACCAGCTCCGTCTCCTCACCACCTAAACCAGCTTCAAACGCTGCCATTGCCTGGAGGAACACCCGCATCCATCCGCGGATACACCCGTTACCATCCCCGCGCCTTTAGGGTACCGCATGGATCGCTTCGTCGAGCGATCGGGGGCACGATCTTTCGTTGCAAGTGCACCGAACGAAGGTGAGGACGCACGTGGCAAACCCGCCATGACAGAGACTCCCCAGGCACCTTCATACGTATCAGTATTATCGTCCTCTCCCCCTCCAACTACGGGCACTCAATCTCCCCAGCACATACCAGGACAACATGCCACTGACCCTCTCGCGACAGCGGACATTGCCCAGGCGGTAGTGGCCCTCATCAGACCTGTCATAACCGAGGCAGTGGACTCAGCAGTGACCAAAGGCCTTGAACTACTCCGTAAAGACTTTCAGCTACAGGCAGCCAGAATTGACCACGTGGAGACCAGGATTTCCACCATGGAGGACGACACCACGGCCTTAACAGCAGCCGTAGCTAAGCTGACCACGATTCAGAAAGAACTCCGGGAAAAGGTCATTGACCTGGAAAAGAGATCTAGGAGGAATAACCTCCGCATAATAGGCCTGCCGGAGTCATATTCCTCGCATGATTTACACAAAATTTGTGCAGTGGACATTCCTGGGCTCTTGAGCCTCCGCACCCCCTGTGTCGTCGAAAGAGCTCACCGGATCGGCCCACCTTCGGACACCCGCACCAAACCCAGAGCGGTGATTGTGCGTTATCTTAATTACGTTGATAAGCAGGCTATTCTGCAACGATTTCGGAGATCTCAGAACCTTAGATTTGAGGAATCCACTCTACTGATCTTTGCGGACTATTCAATTGAGGTTATGCAACAAAGGAAAGCCTTCTATCCAGTCTGCTCGATCCTGCACCAGCGGAACGTCCGATTCAGTCTGGCGTACCCGGCCACCCTCTACTTTAAATCCCCTCAGGGGGACAAACTCTCGTTCACCTCTCCGCAGGAAGCCGAAACCTACTTGGCCGAAGGTCTACCTTCTGACATGGACCAAACGCCGCCACAAACCACCGACATGCATAGATCACGTAGGAAATCGTCCATCCTATCCACCAAAGCATCGAGCCCGGAGAAGCCGCCATACAAGAGGGTACGATTTGGCCTCCCGGATGCCTCCAAAGCTCAGGCCCATCCCTGAGATCACCATAACCACATCTCTTTAAGAATCGCATCTCCCTACTAACTGCTTTGACTGTAAAACTGAGATCCCTGACAAATATCAACCCATGTTTGAGCTCAATTTCACTCAGCGCATTTCCTTTACTACTAATCATAGCTGACTGAACAACGAACTGTAAGTGCCAGTCTTCAGGTTCCCCTATCAGGGGTCCTCGTCCAACTTACGTTCTTTACTTGCAATTAGCAGTTCTGTATAGGCTACGAAGCTATGGAATGATGTTATAATTATCTGTCTTGGTCAAGTTATGTATTTCACTGCCTTTGATATAAGTTGCTATACTTTATTATGATTATTAATGGAGTCTGCCCCCAAGGATACCTCCTTGGAGTCACATCCCATTACTCGGAAGTCCGCAGGCAATAGTTTAAGGTACATGTTGGATTACAATACATTGCGGTTTCGCAACAGCATCCCCCCCTTTCCCTCTATCCCTTCCCTCCCTTTCCCTCTC
>BLSH010253440.1:385148-395632 GCA_018402905.1 Glandirana rugosa | reverse complement strand
CGTCTGGAGGACCGAGCTGTACCGCTAAGGGGAGGATGAATATGTTGTTACTCCTCAACTTTTTGAGAGATGTCGTTCGTACCCGTCTTATGTGCCTACGGTTATCCCTTGTGGAGAGGTGAGGGTTAGATAAAACCCTTTGACCCTTCCGACAGGAGTCTCCCGTGTAATAGAGAAAACGTCGCTCTGTGTTTTTCTTTCGAGCCCTCATCTCAACTCGCTTGGAGACCTTCAAGCCCAAGACGACCAGGCAGGCTTGAAGCCCTGTTTCAGGCCCAGGCCCAGGCCTGCCTTGGGCTTGCTAGCGTGCCTGTTGCTTGGGGTAATCCGTGCGATCGTTCGGGTTCCGTCCGGACCCGGACCCGGACTTTGTCCCGAAGTTCGGACGGACCAGCAGAACCCGAACTTCCAGAGGTTCGCTCAACTCTACTCCCGAGCTTTCTTTTTGTGTCTCGCTGCAAAAGAGATAATGTGCCCTCTGAGGACAGCCTTCCCAGTTTCCCAAAATAGATTGGGAGTGGAGAGGTGTTCCCTATTGGCATCCGTGTATTCTGCCCATGCTTGCTGTAGAGAGTTTTTCAACTCCTCATTGTTGTATAAGTAGGAGGGGAATCGCCATGTCGAGCCAGGAGGTCTGCCGACAATGTTTGTGAGCTCCACAGTTACAGGAGCGTGGTCTGAGATTGCCATGCTCTCAATGACTGCCGAGCCCACTAAGGGGAGAAGGGTGGGAGATGCGAAAAAATAATCTAGTCTTGAGAATGACTTGTGGGGGGGGGAGTAAAAAGTAAATTCTTTGTCGGTTGGGTGCTTGACTCTCCAAATGTCGGTGAGGTTTAGGGAGTTCATGGTTTGAGCCAGCATAGAAGTTTGTTTGGGATTGGGCGTACTATTTAGTGATGCTGCGGATCTATCGTATCCCTGGTCCATTGTGGAGTTAAAATCACCTCCTATGAGGTGCAGGGGTTCCGTTATTTGTAGGGCCCAGGTGGATAGGTCCCTAAAGTATGTCTGGGTGGGGGTATTGTCTGCGTAGATATTAGTTATGGCCATTTCTCTATTGGCCAGCGAGATGTGGATAGTGGCCCTGCGTCCTAGATTGTCTATGTCCACCTTGTGCACTTTAGCTGGCAGGTGTTTGTGAATGAGTATAGCAACGCCTGCCTTTCTGTTCACGGAAGGGGACCCGTGTACCGCCCCCACCCACAGCTTGCGAAGCCTGGAGAGATCATCCGCCCCGAGATGTGTTTCTTGCAGAAGAGCAATATCTACCTTTAGTCTTTTTAGGTGTCTGAGAATCTGCATACGTTTATTTGGGGAACGCAGCCCCTTGACGTTCCACGTCACAATTTTCAGGTTATTCCTGAGCTCAGTGGGATCCATATTGCACAATAGTGTGACAAGATTATGGTGATGGGCCACCTAGTGTGATGGGCGCCATGGCGCCCTCCTGAGCAAGGGAATAAGAAATACAAATAGGCAACGTACTGTTCCGAAAATGTCCTAATACCACAGCACTGTATACACCGGGTAGGTGCGTCGTGCACCAAGACTGTTACGGACTTCACTTTTTTCTGCATGGGGGGCATCCAGATATTGAAAAGCCCGCCCCTACCAGAAAAGAAAGAGGTCGATTCTGCACCAGGAGGGGGGGATTCGGGGGGGGGAGGGGGGGAGAGGGAGGGAGGAGGGGGGAGGAGAGGGAGGATAGGGAAGACGAGGGGTAGGAAGGAGGAATGGGGAGTGGGGAAGGCTAGGGGGGGGGGAGGACATCATAGTACAATGCTTACATACAGAACCGTCCTGTCCCCTTATCGACTTATTTTAGGAGACAACACACTGAAAGTTATTAAAGAGGAGGCCCACGCTGACACCCGGTGCAGGGCCAGTGCTGCCGTGTGACAGCCTCTGGTTGGCTCACACCAGGCCTCAGCGGGGCGCCCGCATTTCAGCTCAGTAATTAGAAGGCAACAACAGCAACATTAAACTGTAAAAAAAGAAAAAAACAACGTTTGAGGTTAGATGTGAATATCCCATAGCTTCGTAGCTTAATTACGAACTGGTTTAAGGAGAAGTAAAGCATGGCTAAAGGAGAGCCCCTAGGGGCCATCCTATAGGGGGTAACTCACAGTTCGCTGATCATTCGGCTATGGAGAACATGTATCAGTTCCTTATAGAAAGTCTGACGAGTGAAGGTTTGGAGATGTGGGGGTTAGTAAGTTTGGCGTAGGAGAAGGCACTTCCCTGGCCATGACGGCCTTGGCAAGTCCGGGTTAGATCCTTGGCTCGGATGGCTCCTGGCGTACGAAGCGGACCCTCTTGTATGGGGGCTTGTCCGGGCTCCTAGAGGTATTGGGTAACATGGAGGATTTCTTGGGAGAGCTGTGGCTGTTGGGGTCTGAGGGAGGGGTTTGGTCCATGTCCGTTTGCAGCTCCTCTGATAAGTAGGCCTCAGCTTCTTGGGGAGATGTGAAGGAGAGCTTTTCTCCCTGTGGGGTGTGCATGTAGAGAGTTGCTGGGTAGGCCAAGCTGAATCTAATAGCCTGGTTGTGGAGGGCGGTGCATATTGGTGAGAAGGCCTTGCGTTTCTGCATGACTTCCACTGAGTAGTCAGCGAATATCAATAAATCATTCCCCTCGAATGTTAGGGAGCGGGCTTTCCTAAAGGATTGTAATATGGCTTGTTTGTCCACATAATTAAGATAGCGGACTATGACTGCCCTGGGTTTAGCGCGGGACTCTGAGGGTTGGCCGATCCTGTGGGCTCTTTCCACCACACATGGTGTTCTGAGTCTCAAAAGTTCGGGTAAAATCACCGCGCAGATCCTAGGGAGGTCCCTTTGAGGGTATGATTCCGGGAGGCCAATAATGCGCAGGTTATTCCTTCTGGTTCTATTCTCCAGGTCAATAACCTTCTCCTGCAGCTCTTTTTGAATGGTGGTCAATTTAGCTACAGCAGCAGTGAGTGCTGTGGTATCATCCTCCATATTTGAAATCCTGCCTTCCGCCTGTTCTATTCTGGTAGCCTGCAGCTGGAGGTTTGTGTGCAGTTGTTCAAGGCCCTTATGTATAGCTGTGTCCACCGCCTCAGTAATGATGGGCTGGATTAGCTGCACAACCGCCTGAGCGATGCTGGCTGGGGAGGAAGGGTCTGCCGTGATGTTTGTGGCAGGGCTTAGAGGGGTGTGTGAGCCAGTGCTGCTTGTGGCTAGAGGAGGGGGGGCCGCGAGCTTGGCA
Organism: Glandirana rugosa; assembly: GCA_018402905.1. NCBI lineage: Eukaryota > Metazoa > Chordata > Amphibia > Anura > Ranidae > Glandirana > Glandirana rugosa. The sequence continues at coordinate 392,395 of BLSH010253440.1, read as the reverse complement.
GCGTATGATTGTACCTGTGTGCCGGCGGCCATAATGGCTGCAGCATGCGGCGTCTCTCCTCCCTGAGATTGCATGGCGGCTGATGATCGCGGGGCGGATCGTTCCACAAAGCGGTCCATTCGAGTCCTGGGGGTCACAGGGTGGCTAGGCTGGGGTGTCCCTCCCGATTGTAGCAGGTATTGCGGCCGGTTTCTGTGGCAGGGGAGCGGAGCTCGTCCTTCTCAGCTCCTCTCCATACAGCGCCGGAACCGGAAGTCCCATTGATGTTTTAAAATATGGTGGTTTGGTTGTAATAAATGATGTGGTTTTAAGCTATACTTTTCTATGGTCTTTTGTTCTTTCCCCATTTAACACTACTCTGACGTGTGCTTTGGATAGCCAGCAGATGACCCTGGAGACATTGGAGTCAATGGTATCCATTGTGGTGGATCATAAAGCGGTAGTAAACTTAAGCAGAAAGAAAAATCCACTTGCACGTTAATAGCATAATGTGCTATTATGCATTACATACTAGCACATTATGAAAGACTCACCTTGAAACAAAACCCCCTAGAAGCACACTGTCACTGCTGACAGGGCTTCCATTTTCACTCGGTCTTCCTTCCGGGTTCACAAGCTTGAATGGAGGAGGAGGAGTCACATCCATGGCACAGCACTCTGAAGGAACGGCACGGGTATGCTGTTCCTTCAGAGCACATGTGCCGGTGACATCAACGGTTGCCAAAAGGCATGTTTAGGAGATCTACATTTTACCCCCAGGTAAACTTTATTAAAAGCTCACCTGTAGAGAAAAATCACAATTGATTGTAGGGGGGACTTCATATGAGGGTCGGGTAGGTCGGGCCAGGCACCAGTTATCTTCCATACGTTCTCGCACATACGATCTATGGCGGGCAAACGATCGGTATTTCACCCCCCTGGCTTCCCTAGGGGCGCTTAGCCACTGACAGTCGCAGCAGTGCTAACCCAGAGTTGCAGCATTTCCTGTACCTGGTCCTGGTACCAGGATCACCCGCTGTCAGGGGGCCATGCTGCCGAGTTCATGTTTCCATCACAGGAGGTTTGCATCTTTTTCTGTGGCTCCCCTCGCTGATATACCGCCAGAAAATCAGTGAGGGGACGCTCAGGGCAGGATCAATCGGCTACAAACTTTTCCATTAAACCACTTGCATAAAAGAAAATAAAGAACATGCAGCACCAGGACATTTCCTTAACCCCCCCACTGTCACTCATGCAGCAGGCTTCAACCGGGACAGCACGGGGGGCCACTAGCGTAGGTGGTCCTGGGTTAGCTGGGGAGGTTTGCCCAAGTTACATATAAAAAAAAATTGGGATCCAGTCTATCTTGACATTCAGGCTCTTAAAATCAGCCGCTCAGGATGGCTTGGGGGGTCACCATCATTGGGCATGGTGCGGGGCGGACTGGGGCACTCTGGTGGGTCCTCCCTCTTGGGGGGGGGAGGCAGCAGCCCGCCACGGCATGCTCAGAATCATGGCATCCCTCCAGCAAGTCCAGGGGTCCATGGAGGAGGAGCTTGGGGAATGTCATGACATGTCATGACATCGTGAGTTTTGGGGTTCATCACCAGGTGGGGGGGCAGGCCGGCCATTCACCATCTAGGTGGGTAACCTGTCAGCCTCTAGCTGCGGGCGTTCATGCCGTGGCAGGCACATGGTTGCACGGACTCAGTGGGGGACTCATCTCAGGCTCACAAGCAGGGCTCTTTTTCACCACGCAGGGGTCTCCGGGTTAGGAGCATCAGGGTATTTCATTTATAAAAAAAAAGCGTAATTTCTTCGGGTGCAGGCAACTGTCCCTCCGTCCACTTTGGGGGCCACGGATTAGGGTCACAGTTTTAGCTTCGGCTGGGCGCATTTTTCATAGGAATGAATTTTGTTTTTATAAGGGGGGGGCATTTCGGTTTCTTACATTTCATGGCTGTCCCTTCGCTCATTTTCTGGGCCACGGAGAAGGGCATCAGCACAAGCATTTCATTTCTCATGTATTGGGTAGGCTCGAGTTGTAGCTCTTCCATTTGTCTTCCTCAGCTTCAGCCATCAGCGAGTTCAGGGAGGTCAGTCCTTTCAGCGGCAGGCAAGAGCAGGTGGCTCTGGACAGGACGTAGAGGTTGCTTTCTGGATAATTTTTGACGCAGGTCAGTATGTGCGATAGGAATTTTCACTCTCAATGCATTAGGGGGGTTGATCAGGGAGGTGGTTGGGGAGGGGGCTGTTCGGGGGTACATTTCAAGGTCATCCCTTTCGCCCAGCATGGGCTTCAGAGAAGGGCAGCAGCAAATCATTTCAATTCTCCTATTTCATAGGCAGGTACTGGGTTGTAGCTTGCTCATCTGGTTCCCAGTAACGATCATGGGCCAGAATCAGGAAGGTGGTTGGTGTAGGGGCAATTCGGGGGTACATTTCTTGGCTGTCCCTTCGCCCAGACTGGGCCACGGAGAAGGGCAGCAGCACATCATTTCATTTTTCATTTCAAAGCAGGTTTCAAAGTTTAGGAAGATCGTTAGGTGCAGCAGCGGGTAACTGCAAGCCTGATGAGTTTGTTAGAGGGTGGGCGGTAGGTATCCCTGCTTTCTTAGGTTTGTCAGGTTAGCATGTTTGTTCATTCTCCACATAGGGCTAGGGAAAACGCTGAGGGTTGCCTGCAGGACCAGTTGTTGTACAGGTTAGTACAGTCTTATGTCATTTCGCGTCATGCCACACCAGGTTGGGCAGCATCAGGGGGCAGCACACTCGGTGCTCTGTCACTTATCATGTCACAGGGAGTGGTTCGAGCTGTTCGGAGCATGGGCTCTGTCGAGGGCAGTCTGCTCATCCTCCTTTCTCACGTTTGGGGCATGGTTCACCACTCACTCACAGGGTCGCTGCATCTCAAGGGTTTCAGGTTGAGCATGCAAGCTCAGGTACCTGTTGTGCACGGGGGTTTTCCACTATTGCGTGCATCCCATGGCTGGGTTTAGGGGTCATGTTCTTTTCACCAGTGGATGTTGGTCATTTATGTCGTAAGATCCAGATTCATCGTGTTCTGTTTGCTCATTTAGATCACGTCTCAGGCCGGAGACGTTGTGGATTTTCCATCTGCGCCTCCTTCTCCAGCTAGGAGCTCGGTTCATGGGGGTTCTTCGTCTCTCAGAACATGGACTGTTCCAAAATTGATGGCCGAGCTACAGCGCAGGGGCTTTTCTTATCCAGCTTCAGCACGTAAGGCGGAACTTTTCAGATTGCTATTCCCCTCTGCTTCCGGTTCCGATGCGGAGCAAGTTACTCTGCGTTCTGTTGCCACGTCCCTATCCCAAATCCATGCAATGTTGGATTCACTGGTCAGGAGCTCAGGTCCAGAGTGGAGGCATTGGAGAACATTGTGCCAGCTGCGGCAGGTAATAATTCCAGCGCACCCACGGTCACACCAGCGCATTTCATGCCAGCTAATTTAAGGAAGGACATTTTGGAAGGCAAGGATGTTAATCTAGCATCCCTCTTGATCGTGGCCCACGATGTGGCCGACAATAGGTCCTAATCCCGTGGGGATGTGTCAGTGGTGGTTAAGACCAGGGATCACAGACTTAGTCGTAAATTGACCATCCCCAAGTTTGTGCTGGCTTTCAGCACATACAGGTACATTATTTGTTCTGCTCAACCTAACAGGAGGGAGGAATTGGACCTTTACTTATATGATGTGGTAGAATTAGGGCACCAATACGGAGGATCAGCTTTTCATGATTACCACCGGTCTTTTTCTGCCAAGGCAGTGGCCATTTTCTTGCAGCATCATGTCACCATTTCCTGGGGTAGTGTGGATAAGGAGTTATTTTGCAGACACTTCGAGGGGCTTAGAGCTCCTGTTTTTTTTTTTTTTTTTTCTCCCTCTCTCCCCTTCTTCCTGGGCTCCCTCTCACCAGGTCTTCATTGATGCTCGTGGATGGACTAGGCATACACTACCTTGTCTTTTCCATTTTCGTTTTTTTAACTTTAAAATCAGATGTCGGTGTCAGTGTGCTCCTTTAATGTGAAGGGTTTAAATCATCCCAACAAACGTTCTCAGATCCTACATTTTCTGCATAAAGAAAAGGTGGATGTAGTTTTCTTTCAAGAGACACACTTTCGATCAAATGCCTTTCCTACTTGTAATAATAAAAATTTTACAACTTGGTTTCATAGCACAAACCCATGTGCAAAATCTAAAGGAGTCTCTATCGCTATACACAAAAATCTAAAATGTCAGGTTCTTGACTCTAAAATCGATCCTCAGGGTAGGTACATATTTCTCAGGGTTAAATTGGGAATATCCCTTTATACCCTGGCTAATGTGTACCTGCCAAACACCTCTCAGGTTCAACAGGGGATTAGATATTTAAAGTTGCTTCAATCTTACGCAGAGGGTGAGCTCATTTTGGGGGGAGACTTTAATTTAGTCCTCGATCCCGGTCTGGACTCATCTTCTGGTAAAACCAGCATCCCCTTCTCCACCCTTCATAAATTTAAGCGGAAACTATTGGCGATGAAGTTATACGACCTATGGCGAATTACACATCCTAATGAAAGGGATTACACCTTTTATTCATCAGTACATAAAACTTATAGTAGAATTGACTATATCTTTATTACTCAACCTTTACTCGATGCTGGTCCCATAACAAGCATCAAAGCTAAAATATGGTCAGATCACTCGCCAATTTTTTGCCGCTTGAATCTTGCCGAAATGCCCTATAGAAATAGAAGCTGGAGACTTAATGATAGCTTACTGTCCGATCCAATATGTATTGCTGACATTAAAAAGACAATATTAAATTTTGTGGAAGATCACAGATCAGATACCTCGGCTCCAGCCATAAAATGGGAAGCATTAAAATGTGTCCTGAGGGGTATTTTTATTTCTCATGGATCTAGATTGAAAAAATAAAAAACAAAAGAACTAACTATTTTACTTCAAAATCTATCTGAATTAGAAACAAAACATAAAAATAGTAATAGGGAAGAAGATATAATTGAATTATCGAAGATACAGAATCAAATAAGGCGTATTTTGGATCAACACTCTCTGCGGGATCGCGAAAGAGTTTCAAGAACTTTGTATGAACATAGTAATAAGGGGGGAGCGCATCTAGCGGAGAGTCTTCATCCAATTAAAGCTTCAACATTTATAGCGAAATTGTCCTCTCCCGGAAAAAACTTGGTATATACAAATTCCGCGATCTCAGAGACCTTTCGAGATTACTATGCCAAATTGTATAATATCTCTCAAATTACTCCTGGGAGCTCGTCCTTTTTAGAAAGGGAAAAAGACATAAAAACATACATAAATGAAACACCTTTACCAAGCCTTGACTCAACGACAAAATCACTATTGGATACAGACTTCACTTCTGAGGAATTGGAGTATGTCATCCAAAATGCAAAAAACGGTAAAGCCCCGGGCCCAGACGGGTTTTCCAATCGATTCTATAAAATATTTGGCCAGGACCTAACCCCACTTCTGTTAAAATCATTTAATTCAATCTCGGAGACCAAGTTTTTTCCGCAAGAGGCGCTAAAAGCACATATATCTGTCATACTGAAACCAGGTAAGGATGAAACTAATCCAAGTAGCTATCGGCCAATTTCATTATTAAACTGTGATATAAAATACTATGCAAAAATGATAGCTAATAGGCTGGCTCCGATACTTCCACGTATAATTCATTCGGACCAGTCAGGTTTTGTAAAAACCAGGGAAGCACGTGATAACACTATCAAGACTCTCTCTTTAATGTCTATAGCACAAAGGCACCAAATTCCCTCTTGTCTTCTGTCGATCGATGCGGAAAAGGCATTTGATCGTTTAAACTGGAGATTCCTAATACATTCACTTTATCAAATTAATCTTGGCAATAACTTGATTAACAAAATAATGGCATTATACACTTATCCACAGGCACAAATAAGAGTCAATGGAACTCTCTCATCGTTATTTACGATAAACAATGGAACTCGTCAGGGCTGCCCTTTATCTCCTCTCTTGTATGTAATAACGATGGAACATCTAGCAACAGCCATACGTAACAATTCTTCTATACATGGAATCTCCATAAATAAGGTAGATTATAAAATATCTCTCTATGCGGATGATGTCTTATTATTTGTTTCTTCTCCTAGAATGAGTATACCTTCTATTTTAAAGGAATTTGGTAGGTTTGGATATGTTAGTAACTTTAAAATTAATCTAACTAAAACAGATTTATTAAATATAGCCTTGCCTAAAGAGGAAGCTTCCTTTTTGGCCACATCTCATCCCTTTCAGCTACAGGAAACAGCAGTGAAATACTTAGGAGTGATGATTTCTACAGATTTAACACACATTTATGAGTTAAACTTTCTATCCCTCCTGACACGAACCCAAACTGAGCTCTCATCATGGGCCAAACTTCCATTATCTTGGTTCGGCAGAATTAACACTATTAAAATGAACATCCTACCTAAATTCTTATATCTATTCCAAACTTTACCAATAAAAATCCCTAAATCCTTTTTTAAAAAGCTAAATAAATGCCTTTTGCAATTCATTTGGAGAGATATTAAGCCCAGAAAAAACCGTAAAACGCTTTGTCGACTGAAGACAAGAGGAGGTGCAGCCTTGCCAGATTTCGAATGTTATTATAGAGCAGCAATGTTTTCAAATATCTTGGACTGGTTTCATCATTATACTGACAAACAGTGGATCCAAATCAAAATGGAAAAATCCCCAATACATCCCAAAGCGGCGCTTTGGGTCACTCCTAAGGATATGGGACAAGGTGCCCTATGGCCAGAGATTACATACACAATTCTGAAATGTTGGCATCAGTACTTAAAAACTTCTGTATTGTCGACGATCCCAAGTCCCCTTACTTCCCTGATGGATAATCCCGCTTTTCTTACGGGGCTTCATCTAAAAACATTTTTGGAGTGGGACAGAACCTTTTGGCCACAGATTAGGCATGTGATTTCAAACAATACATTTATAACATATACAAATTTTCAAAATATACATAATCAAAAGAAAGGCCTTTGGTTTTTGTACCTACAGTTGCGAAGTTTCTATGCATCTTTGCAACCTGCAATAAATGTACATAGGCCACTAACAGAATTTGAGGAAATGTGCCTATCTTCTGAGGCCCCATTACACACGATTTCCCTAATAGGTAGTCCCTTCATTCCCCTGAACCCTAGCAGCTGTTATGTCTTCAAAAATTCATGACTACGGTTGTAAAGTC
>BLSH010253440.1:330436-345381 GCA_018402905.1 Glandirana rugosa | reverse complement strand
GATCACGGCAAGGGATTACGTTTCCCGAGTGAGTCATGGGGCAAGTGGGACTGGGCGCGGCAACCCGTCCTCATGTATCGTTTATAGGACAGGTTGTAGGCCCCCGGCTCGGGTTACACAACATCCCAGTTCGCTTCTATCCCGGTCAGGTGGGATAGTTTGCGGAAAAACCGTAGTCATCTATTCTCTTCCCACCCGACCCGTAAAGATGCCTGTTTCACTTAGTCTCTTTCCCATGTGTTAATCTCAACTCGCTTGTGGACCTTCAAGCCCAAGACGACCAGGCAGGCTTGAAGCACTGTTTCAGGCCCAGGCCCAGGCCGTCCGTGCGATCGTTCGGGTTCCGTCCGGACCCGGACCCGGACTTTGTCACGAAGTTCGGACGGACCAGCAGAACCCGAACTTCCAGGTGTTCGCTCAACTCTAATTGTGTACCCTTTCTCTGATTCACTTTGTCCGTAGAAATGCCCAGCCCACCCTTCTCTTATCTACTGATGCCAAAAAGGCGTTTGATAGGGTGGACTGGCCCTATCTTCGCTTGACCCTACAACACATTGGGCTCGGCCCCCGGATGTTGGACAGGATATTTGCTATGTACTCCTGCCCAACGGCGCGGGTCAGGGTGAACGGGGTACTGAGTGAGCCCTTTGCATTAGGGAACGGCACTAGACAGGGGTGCCCATTGTCACCCCTGTTGTGTGCCATATCCCTAGAACCATTCCTAGCCTCTATCAGAAGCAACCCCAACATTCATGGGATAACTGTAGGCTACAAATCACATAAATATGTGGCATATGCAGATGACATCCTCTTCTATAGTCAACAACCCCGCATTTCTTTACCTAACCTCATGTCAGCTCTACAAGAATTTCAAGCTTTGTCCAATTTTAAAATTAATATGACTAAATCGGAAATCCTAAACATTAATGTCCCCAGTTCAATGGTCTCATCGCTAAAACCAAACCTACCATTCCGCTGGCAATCGTCAACCCTAAAATACCTGGGTATCCATTTGACCCCTCATCTCCATTCCCTGTTCAGATGTAATTACATTCCCCAGCTGAATACCATTAAAAAAGATCTTAGATCCTGGTCATACCCCTCTCACTCCTGGCTGGGGAAGATAGCAGTGATTAAGATGAATATCCTCCCTCGTATTCTTTTCCTATTCCAGATAATACCAATGGGGATTCCACCTGGTTTCTCTACAGCACTTCAAACCATGATCTCCCTCTTCATTTGGGGGGGCATATGCCCCAGAATCTCCAGAGCCACTCTCTTCCGCTCTAAGGGATCTGGGGGTCTGGCCCTACCAGACTTGAAAATGTATCATTATGCTATTGTCCTAGGTAGAGTTTCAGATTGGAAATACCAGAGAGATAGTAAAATATGGGTCATACTAGAATATGAACTGAGTGGTACAGCATTGGATGGCATTCCTTGGATCCCTCCCAGGTATAGATCTCTTTCACCTTCAGCCTCCCCCTTAACGATCTCCTCGTTATCCTCCTGGGATACGCTACACAAGAAGCTTTCCTGGTCTTATAATTCCCCCCTTATGCCATTAACGAACCATGACTATTTCCTTCCGGGCAAACTGGATAAGGGATTTAATACATGGTCCTCTGACGGCTGTCTCTGCTTACACCAAATCTTTCAAACCAACTCTCTTAAACCTTTATAATCTATTGTTAGCTCAAGATCGAACATCTTCATGGAACGATGGAGGTACTCACAGCTTAAGCAGTTTTTTCAGTCTCTATCACAACCACTAAGAACTGTCCGAGAGCTAACAGCCATCGAGGCCATCTTTCTTCCAAAGGAACCTCCGTTACACGTAATATCACAATTTTATAAGGCTCTCATCTCCCTACAATATCCCGGCTACCTGGAATACCTGGACCACTGGGAAACTGAGCTAAGCACCTCACTAACAGATACCCAAAAGGACAAAATATTGGCCCTCACCCACACTTCCTCCATTTCCTCAAAAACGGCTGAGTCAAACTATAAACTGCTTGCAAGGTGGTATTACACACCAACTAAAATGCACCATATTTCTCCTACCAACCCTGCTCTATGCTGGAGGAACTGTGGTCAAGTGGCCTCACATGTGCATATATGGTGGCATTGCCCACTCGTCAAGCCCTACTGGTCAGAATTCATCAGCCTCATCAACTTAATCATGGGATCCGTTCTCTCACTGGAGCCTTGGACTGTACTCTTTCACAATACCACAGAAACTATTGGTCAATATAAACTTTCCATGACCCCACACCTTCGTAACGCGGCTAAGTCCCTTATTCCTCTTATGTGGTACATACCGCAAACACCCTCTAGCAAATTATGGTTACAGAAGGTGAATGACTTGTGCTATATGGAAGAACTTACATACCTGTCGAGAGGGGAATCTGGCAAACATACCAAAATATGGGCCTCATGGTTTGAATTTAAGACCACAAGCACCTACAAGGATACTATCTCATCCCCTGACCCGGTGTTGATGGGGGGTTCCCCTGCACCTGTGCCAACCACTCTCCCTATACATTAGGCCATTAGCATTAGCAGTGTGTCACATTGTATATTCAACTATAAGCACTGTTTATGATAGTTGTCTCAAAGTCTTTCACCCCATGCCGGCTGGGAACCTCTTGTTCTACCTTCTAATTCCCCTTTCTATATTTCTCTTCCTTCTCATTATTCTATCCTCTCTTCTCTACCTCCTTAACTCTCTTCTCTGTCTCTGAATTATTTTGATTTCCCTTTTTTTGTAAAATGCAAAGGTGGTTCATCAAGGACTTAAAGTTATAATAGGCTATAGATCGACTGTAGGTGATCTGACCATTGTATAGCCGCAATTAACATTCTCTGTTGGCCGATGTGGTGTCACAATACAGAAGACATTTTATGGAGGGAGGGTGGCTCCACCCCCGCCCGGCACAGTTAGCTTCCGGTTGGGGTGCCGGCGGCGGGGACTTCCTACTCTTAGATAATCAGGAAGATAGACATCAGACTTTGGCCAGTTATGGGTACCTATGGCAGGCCAACATCTCAAATTAAGTCAGACACATATGTATTTGTATATGTATCCCTGTTTCATTGCCTTTGCCCTATATGGTTATATGCAACTTTGTGGCCTCATACACACGGGCGTATATAAAAAAATAAACAAAACGTCGGGCCCGACGTCAAGGAAAAAAAGGCGACGTTTTTCGGCGTTATGTATTGACGTTTTTCGGCGTTAGTGAGCGTCGGCGTCAATAGGCGTTTTTTAAAACAAAATCATCCCTCTGCTATTTTTCAACCTAAAAACGTCGGCGTCAAAAAACGCCGGAAAACGCCGGTATAATAATAGGTGGCATATGGTGGCATATGTTGGCGTTTCTTGGCATATTGTGGCGTCGGCGTCAAAAAACGTCAAAATGTTACAGCCTCAGAACGCGATGGCCATGGGTTCTACTTTCTGCTCACTAACGCCGACGCCACCTACAGCTCAGAAACGCCGACGTTTTTATGGGGCCATTGACTAACATGGAGAGCTGCAAAAAACGCCAGAAAACGCCGGCGTCAAAAAACGCCCGTGTGTATGAGGCCTGTATGTGTAATTTTCTTTTTGTCTTGAAAATTAATAAAAATGTATTATACAAAAAAAAGGGGGACTTTCAAAACACGGGAGCCGCAGCCACACAGAAGAACTACATCGCCAAGCACCGCTCGATCTACAGAACGTATAGAGATGTCCAGGAGGTGCAACAATAAGCCACCAGAACCCTGCAGGCTGACAGAATTCTTCACCAGCCAAGACAAGGAGGCCTCACACTCCTCCCAACATACAGCACTAAGTGACCCAGAAGGCATGGATAGCTCAATCCCACAGACCACCCCTGCAAAGGATCGGAATAAGAGAGCAGCCACATCCCCATTTGCGTCACCAAGCCACACGGTAAGAAAGAAATCCTTACACAACAAAAAAGGCCTAGATGACACTGAAGGGGAGAATGATGGCGGAGACATAGCAGATTCTCTGGCACACATCTCAGCCACAGATAATGTGGTGTCTGAACACACATTGAAGCAGATGCTCATGACACTGCAAAAAGGCATCCAAAAAGACCTGGCCAGATCAATCTCACATATCCAGCTACAGGTGGATGACCTAGGGGGCCGCACTGATAAAATGGAGAGACAAATCACAGAGTTTACTACTGCATATAATGAGCTTAAACGTGTTCAATCCAAGCTCTTAGATCTCGAGGACCGGTCCCGCAGGAACAATCTAAAAATTAGAGGGGTACCTGAGTCCATACTCCCCCAAGATCTGACGCAGTATTTACTAACCCTGTTTAGCACACTGGTGCCTTCGCTGACAGCACAGGAATTACTCATAGATAGAGCTCACAGAATATTCAAGCCGCCACATATTGTAGCAGACAAACTTCGAGATGTCCTGCTCAGAATTCACTTTTTTCAGACAAAAGAAAAAATCTTAAAAGCAGCCAGAAATACCTCTCCACTCCCAGATCCATATAGCCACCTTGCCATATACTCTGATATCTCCGCAGCCACAGCGCAAAAGAGCTCCCATCACTCCCATCCCATACACTAAAGCCTTGCTTCAACAAAATATCCCATACAAGAGGGGATTTCCCACTAAACTGTCGGTCATCCATTTAGGGAAAACCACGGTCATCACTGAGCTCAAACAAGGAATCAAACAGCTCCAAAACTGGGGTTTTCATCCCATCCCTCCGGACGGAGCCCCCACCCCCAACAAGCCATCCCAGATTCAAAGCGACTGGCAAAATGCAACTAACAAGTGATTTTCATCACAAGAATCTCCCGGGTTCATATTCTTATTTACATATATAGTTATACCGAATGTTACCCCCTTGTCTTGCATTTAATGGTAGTTACTTTTTCCTCCGCAGTGACACTACTTATTTACCTCATCTTGCTCATAGCAAGAAACTATTCTCTCCTCCCGAATGAGGCGTACCAGGTAAGCAACCTTTGTTTCCCTTCCTCTCCTCTTCCTTTCTCTGCTCACTCCCCTAATTCTGGGGATGACACCCTATTAGCCGACAATCCAAAAGCAGGAAATAATCATATATCTGTAAACACTGAGGGTAAACACACTGACTCTGAAAGAAAGCTGCAGTCTCTCTTGATACAAAACCTGCTGCCTACAAGTCGTCTAAACCTTACAACCAGAAATTATGTCTCTAAAAATTATGTCGCTTAATGCCAAGGGACTGAACAGCCCATACAAGCATTCACTCCTTTGGAAAGAAGCACTAGCCTTTAAATCTGACATCATATGTATACAGGAAACCCACTTTGACAGCAATAAACCTCCCAAATGTAGTCACCCTAAATTCACACATATTTTCCAGGCTAGCACCGACTCCAAGAAAAGAGGTGTCCTGATAGCAATAAAAGACACAATCTCCTTCCAACTCCACTCCATAGTAGCTGACCCTAACGGACGTTACCTCATTTTTAATGCTTCCTACAACAATGCACCAGTCACCCTTATTAATCTATTTGCCCCTAACAATTCAAATCCAAAATTCTATCAAAAGCTCGCCCGTAAGATTCATCCATACAAATCGGGCCCATAATCATATATGGAGATTTTATTGAGACCTTGGAAAGCATTGATTCTACTAATCCCTCCCGGAAAAAGGCTTCTGCCCTCTCCTCCTTCTTAGCCTCAAAGGACCTTTTTGACATATGGCGCTACACACATAATAATGAGAGAGACTACACCTTCTATTCTCCTGCCCACCAGGTATACACCAGAATAGACTTCTTCCTCTCAGAAAAATACACACGCAAAAAGTAGTAAATTCTACCATTGGGTTCATAACTTGGTCAGACCAGGCCCCCATCACAATAGATCTTGCATTGACAAAGGAAAAAACATCATTCTCGCCCTGGAGGATCAACTCTTCCCTACTAGCAAACCCGCAATATAGACAACAAATACAGGAGGAACTAGAGTCTTCCGAACCAATAACACTCCATGCATCGACCCTACACTTCTTTGGAATGCCCACAAGGCATTCCTCAGAGGTATACTAATCAAACTATCAGCCCACGAGAAGAAAAAAACTTACACTACAAATATCCTACCTAACAGAAAAAATAAGACGTTTGGAACTCCAAAACAAAATGGCCCACACTCCCAAACTAATAGAAGAAATCTCTTCCCTCTGCATCCAACTCAGCTCTATCCTACAAAAAACTATGACTTTTACATCAGGCTCCTTAAAGCTACTACTCATAGCTCAGGAAACAAACCAGGTATGTACTTAGCTAAGCAATACAAAAGAAAAGCCTCTATTGCAAAAATACCCTTCTTAAAACCCAACAAAATAAGACTGTATCCAGCCCAGCGGACATAGCGGAACAATTCCGTCTATACTACTCAGCCTTATATAACCTGAAAGACAATAAAGATGAGCCATGCCCACACCCCTCGGATATCAAGACATTCCTAGATTCAGTATCCCTCCCCACTCTCCCCCATTATTTTTTCCTTAATAATGGAACCCCTTGCTGAAAAAATAAGAACACACACGGACATAACAGGCCTAACGGTAGACCAAATCCAACATAAAATCGAACTATATGCGTACGATTTCCTTATCCTCATAACCAACCTGGATAAGTCACCCCCCCTTAATGACCTTCTAGACAAATTTAGCAAGATATTATTATATAAACTGAATCACTCCAAGTAACACACGTTACCTATTTGCCTTAATCAGCATCTCAAACAAAAAGGTCACAGATAATTCCCTCTTCTCGTGGGCTCCTCAAGGAAAATTGACATACTTAGGGATCCAACTAATGACCCCATCCTCAAAAATTAAAAATATAAACCTCAATGCAGTGATCAACACTTTGACCAAAGTAAGCACCTCTTTAAATTATGGAGTTACATCTTGGGCAGGCTGTATTTCTCTAACCAAAATGTTTCTCTTACCACACATACTTTACCTGTTCCGAATGTTACCTGTTCCATTTTCTCTTGTGCAATTAAGAAAAATCCAAACAATACTACAAAGATTTATTTGGAACTACAAAACACCTCGTCTCAGAAAAGAAATCCTCTGGAGATCAACAAAGATTGTGGGTATGGGGGCTCCCAACGTTCAATCTTATTACAAGGCTACTTTACTGTCTCAGGCTAGACCTTGGTGGAATGCATCTTTAAGCCTCCCATGGACACAAATTGAAGCAGCTGCCACTAATTCTAACCTAAAGCACCTACTGGGAGCAACCTGGATAAAACATCATATGAAGCGACACTTCCTGGACAGCATAAACGCCACTATGAAAGTATGGACATCTACTTCACGACAAACTGCAGCTTTATCCTTCCAAACCCTCAAAAGCCTCCCATTGCGATCCTTGGAACTTATCATCCCCGATCTATCCCTAGTAGACTGGGACAGCAATGGAATCCTTAACATTAAACATCTCTATGACAGGACCACCCTACACTCTTTCCAAAATCTTTCCAAAAGATACTCTTTACAACCCTCCACATTTTTCAAATACCTGCAAATACGCAATCTTTTACAATTGACCACAGTACACTATGACACTGACGTTTCTTTAAAGATTCTCTCACTCATGGACACTACGTTTGGGACTCACCCCGTTCTACCAGCTTCTTAATGCTGGTGTACCTCAAGAAAAACTTAGCACAATGCTACAATGGGAAAAAGCTCTGCAGTTCACAGCTGACACCTCCCAATGGAATACAGCTATCAAAACCTCTTTGCAATACTCCAAATGCTTATCTCACTGGGAATCTGCTCAGAAGATACTTCATAATTGGTACTTCACACCAGATAAGCTGGCACATATTTACCCTAACCAATCCCCACACCGTTGGCGGAATTGCGGGCACATTGGGATGCCCTCACATATATGGTGGCATTGCCCAGAACTGAAGCACTACTGGAGAGACATCTTCAAATTACTTTCCTCCTTTACTGGAATCACAAATGAACCGGACCCTAAACTGGCATTATTCGGACTGGGCATTACCTCTTGGCCCTCAAGCTATCGACCTGTCATAACCCACATCTTCATTGCCGCAAGACTTAATATTGCAAGAACCTGAAAATCAGCAACACCCCCTGATATTGCCACAACAATTCGAACCATAAATGATTACGCAAAAATGGAATACCTGTTTGCCAAAGCGAACTTCACAAATGAAAAATTCAACCAAAGTTGGTCCAAATGGATCTCTCTACCCATCACCAAATGGAGCGCTTGAACACCCAGGACTGTTAACTGAATGTCATAATATTATATACAACTGATTAGAGTCATTACCCTTTATACGTATTTATCAATTAAGCCATCAGGTGTCATCCCCTTCCCCCCCCTCACCTTACCCCTCATCTCCTTCCTTCTTTCTCCTTCTTTATCAGGAGCTATCCTCCAGTTCATGTTTGGGTAAATAATGCTTAATTCCTGATCTCACTATAGATCCGATCTTAAGAGCAACCTGTAATTCATATAATGTGCATACCTTGTTAATACCCAAATGTATGTTGCTATTACTGCAAAAACATGTTACTTTGTTATTCTTTCTTATAAGTCAATAAAAAGCTATTGAAATCTAAAAGATAACTGTCTCTCTCCTGCCAAGTTATATCCCTTTCTATTAGCCAACATACTTTCAGGAGTATCAAAACAATATTCCCACGCTACGATTCAGGCAGTGGTTCAAGTTTGGAAAGCATTTATCTTACAATCCAAATTGGGGCCAGATAAAATGAGAATTCCAATACTGATATCTTCTTTACAATTTCTG
This sequence comes from Glandirana rugosa, assembly GCA_018402905.1. NCBI lineage: Eukaryota > Metazoa > Chordata > Amphibia > Anura > Ranidae > Glandirana > Glandirana rugosa. The sequence goes on along the minus strand of BLSH010253440.1, from coordinate 336,539 downwards.
ATACCTAAATGAAAAACTACTAAATGGGAACAAAAGGGCATCACCTTAAAAAAAGCAGGTAAAATCATTCCCTTCAAACCTTGTCTAACCGATATGCATTATCACACACTGACCGCTTTTTATATCTGCAAATAACCTCCTTTACCCAACAATATCCATTTCATTCCCAATCCAGTCTCTCCTTCTCTTAAGCTGGCCACAGAAGAATGGAATTTTGGTTGGATCAGCAGGGACCAGCCAAGATTTGATCCATCAATGGGCAGGCTGATTGTACCAAAATTGATCCATAGTACAATCAGTGTCAGGAGCCATGAATTAGACAAAGAGAGAAGTGCTGTAAAATCATACTTGTTAATGAAAAGATAAAATGTTATAAACAGAGTAAATGTGGTCAAAGCATAGCCAGGGTTCGGCAACTGTGGTCAAAACATAGCCAGGGTTCAGATAGTCAGAGAAAGCAAGTGAAACAGGAGTCCAGAGATCAATGAGGTCAAACAAACAGAATGCAGGGTCAGGAGCCAGGAGGAGAGTCAGCAGAGCAGGGTCTTGAATCCAGGAACCATAAGGGAATGTCACACAGGCAAAGTCTTTCACAGGAATGCACAGGAGAGATTTCTCTAGCGTTGTTGTTTTTTTTTTTCAGTAGATTTTATTGAAAGTAATAATAATACAGGTGTAATAAGGTGACAAAGTGTAGACACACCTTATCTGATTTGTACGTTGTGTTATACAGAGTAATTATGAGAGTAATACAACATATGAGCATATCACAGATGTATAAGAACATGGGTGATAAACCTCTGGATGTATCTCATATGTTAAAAGACTAGGTTGGAAGAACAATAGAAGAAAAAGGGGGGTATGAATTGGGGGGTGGGGGAGGGGGGAAATATGCTACCAACAGAAAATTTTGTCCAGCTCCAAGGTAAAATTAATGATCTGATAGCGTTTTCCAAGATGCTGATGATGGTAAATGAGGAGAGAGATCGTGGAGTTGCTTGCTGGCTTTGGTACCTGAGATATCTCAGGTAAAAAAAGTAATCAGGTAATGTCATCCAGGGTGAAGTGGGACGACTGATTTATATGATAAGAAAAGGATCTTCCAAAGCTGTCATTTCCCTCAGGGGATAAATTTAGCTGTCATGGAAGCTCACCATCTCAGGTAGAAGAGTACTAGCGCGGGGGTGTAGGAAATCGGTATTGATCTTGTCTTTATAGAGAAGAGATAATAGTTCCTGTTTAACTTGTGTTACTGATGGACATAGGGGAGAAGTCCAGTTTTTTAAAATAGATCTGCGGGCCACCAATAAGCAGATCAGGGACCAGTCTATGAGCTGTGAGTTGGTGTTAGGGGACCACTTTAGAAGTTGCTTGTCCCACAAAAGGTGCACCAAGGTCCCAGGACCTCTACAACCCCTCCAACATGAGGAGGATATTCCTGGAGCAAATTTAGATAGACTATGTTGAGTGAGATACCAAGGTAGCAAATCTCCCATAGGCGTTTCCCATGCCTGTATAGGTGGGGATTTGGTAAAATCTGATTTATTTTGAAGATATGTATAAAATAAAAGACGTCCTTGGTTTTTGTATTTTTTGTTAGGTAATATTGTCCTAGTTGCCAAGGCAGTGAGGTGGTTAATTTACCCGACTGGTTCAGGAGGTGGGCTATTTTAATACATTTGTGATATTCCATTATGGTATTAAATATTCCAGTTTAAGAAATTTAAATGTCTTAAGTGCAGGGCCTACATGGAGGTTCTCTAATGAGAGTGTTTTTCTGATTTGCCAATTGTTAAGAGAAATGTCTGGTATTTAAAGGAAAAGGGCCAAGATAGGAAGATTTAAAGTGGTTAGTCTATGGTGAGAGAAGTCTGTTGCACAAAGTTTACTCCATGCTTCTATGGATGCCCTAACAGTAGGGCCTATATCATGGAGCGATTTTGGTAAAAAAGGACTGGAAATGAGATAGTTGTACAAATTTCCTCCTTCAACTTGATGTTGTTCAAGAGTTGCCCACAAAGTAGTTGGGGGCATGTTAAACCATTCCTTTATTTGAGCAAGGATGGAGGCTACGTAATAGTCTTTTATATGTGTATTATTCCACACCTCCTGCCTTTCTGCATTTGATGAGTCTGCTAAACGTGCATCTTGCTCTTTTCCTCAACCATAGATACTTATTGAGGGTGGTTTGTATCGAGGAAAAGAATGAATTAGGGACTGGAATGACCTTATAATAAGACACAGTGTTAAATAAATTTAGTGACTGGTGCATCAAAGCCAAGGAAGATTCAACGTTGGTAAGCATTAAGATGATATTATCCTCAAAAAGACTTATGGTATGGATGCTATCTCTAACTTTAAACCCCTGTATTTACATAGAAACATAGACAAGTGACGGCAGAAAAAGACTGAGTAGTCCATCGAGTCTGCCCCTTTTTATTTATTTTTTTTTTTTTGTTTTTTGTTTTTTTTTTCCACATTAACCTAGTTGTCTGACTATAGATTTATGTTTATCCCAAGCATGTTTGAAGCCATTTACTGTTGACTGTCTCACAACCTCTGTTGGTAACACTGTTTGCTCATTTTGCAATCATCTGAAATAAGCACCCCCAAATCTTTTTCTTCTCTAGTGCTGGCTAACACTGTACCCCCAATGCTGTACTCTCTAAGGGGATTCTTTTTCCCTAGATGCATTATTTTACATTTAGAAATATTGAACTGCAGTCTCCACTGCTTTGACCAATCTTCCAGCAATGCCAAATCATGTTCCATGTTACAGACACCTCCAGGGATATCAACCCTATTACACACCTTTGTATCATCAGCAAAGAGACATACATTGCCCAACAAACCTTTAGTTATATCACTTACATATAGGTTAAATAAAACAGGACCCAGTACAGAGCCTTGTGGTATCTCACTAGTGACTGGTCTCTGCTCTGAGTGCACCCCATTTACAACCACACTCTGGGATCTATCCTTTAGCCAACTGCATATCCACTGAACCACCCAAGGGTTAAGTCTTAGCTTGTACAACTTTTGTATTAGATCATTATGTGGAACTGTATCAAATGCCTTGCTGAAATCAAGATACGCTATGTCCACCACACCACCCTGGTCCAAAACACTGGTTATATAGTCAAAGAATTCAATCAGATTCGTCTGACACGATCTGCCCTCAGTAAAGCCATGCTGCTTTGGGTCCAGCAAGCTGTGTAGTTTTAGGTGATCAATGATCCTTCTTTTCAGAAGTGATTCCATTATCTTGACTACAATTGATGTTAAACTCACTGGCCTGTAATTGCCAGCTTCTACCTTGCTGCCCTTCTTATGGATAGGTACAATATTAGCTATCCGCCAATCATGGGGAACTTCTCCTGTTAGAAGAGATTTATTTAAAAGGTTTGTTAATGGTCCAACAACTATATCGCAAAGTTCTCTTAGAACTCTGGGATGAATACCATCAGGGCCCATTGCTTTATTAAGCTTTAACCGAGCCAGTTCCTCAGCTACCTCTGTCTCCAGAAATCCTAGAAATGAACCACCATTACTAGAACCAATATGATTCCCTAACTTGTTCTTATTAGTGCAGTCTGTTTCTGAGAAGACTGAACAGAAGTAAATTGTTTAAATGGTTTGCTACATCCTGGTCTCCCTCAACATATGTGTTGCGCTCAGTTTTAATTTTATGGTGATCCCATTGTATTTTTTCCTTCTATCACTAATGTACCTGAAAAAGGTTTTATCTCCTTCCTTAATAGACTTAGCAATTTCCTCCTCTTTCTGTGCTTTTGCAGCACCGATAATGTATTTGGCCTCCTTTTGTCTATTTTTATACTCCTCTCTGTTAGCTACACCTCCTGTTTCCTTGGATCTTCTATATGCCATTTTTTCCCCTTTACTATTCTACTTGCCTCTTTGGTGAACCATATTGTTTTTTTCTTCTATTCTTACTAACTTGCCTGACATATAATCTAGTTGCCTTCACAATGGTAGACTTTAATAGTGCCCACTGATTACTTACTCCTGTCATTTTACTCCAACCTTTCAGTTCATTTTTTAGAAATTTCTCCATTTCAGCAGCATTTGTCCCTTTAAAATTTATTTTTTTTGTTTTTGTATATGATTTTTCAGTTCTTGTTTTAATATCAAACCAAAGACATTGGTGATCACTAGAGCCCAAATTCTCCCCCACCTCAACATCAGACAGTTGATCCCCATTTGTCAGTACTAGGTCAAGAACATGATCACCTCGGGTTGGGCTTTTTACTAACTGTTTTAGAGAAACCTCATTCAGTGCTTCCATTACATCCCTGCTCCTGCTTGTAATAGCAGTTTGAGAATTCCAGTTAACGTCAGGCATGTTGAAGTCACCCATAATCAAAACCTCTCTCCTCATTGCCATTTGAGTTATCTCATCAATTAACAAGTTATCATAATTTTCACTCTGTCCTGGGGGTCTGTATACTATTCCAATTCTAAGGGAAGATCCCTCCCTGGTTGGAAGGCAGACCCAGAGGGTTTCAAGTATTTCATTTGTTTTTTGAATTAATGTTAGTTTTATGCCATTTTTTACATATATGGCAACTCCACCTCCCCTCTTCCCTATTCTGTCATTTCTGTATAGTGTGTACCCTGGTATAGTTATTCCCAGTCATTTGAATCCTTGAACCATGTCTCTGTATTTGCAACAAGGTCCACGTTGTCCCTAGACATAAGAGCTGTCAGCTCACAAAGCTTGTTGCCTAAACTACGGGCATTAGTGCACATGACATGACAAACACTACTTTCAACTGCTTTCTTTTTATTAACAGAAGCTTCAACTGAAGTGACCACCTCATCAGCCTAGTCATTACCAACACAAACCCTCACATTTGTTTCAACCTGCTGGGGACAGAAACTCTCCTCAACAATTACATCTCTGCCCCCATTTCTAAGTTTAAATGCATGTCCAAAAAGTTCCTAAATTCCATACTAAGAAGCTCAGTGCCCTTGTGTGAGGGATGCAGGCCATCTCTCTTGTAAAGTTCAATGTCCGACCACCGGGTAGCATCATGACTAACATAACCAAAACCTTCAGCTTTGCACCAATTCTTTAACCAAACATTGAACTCTGCTATACAAAGTACTTTCTCGTGTTGTCCATTATGCACAGGTAAGACCTCTGAAAATGTAACAGTACACCCTAACTGTTGAAGATCCTGGCCCAAATTCTTAAAATCCTTCTGCACAGAATGCACATCATTCTGGGACAAATCATTTGTGCCCAGGTGCACAACCACATCAACATTGCACTCTTTGCTAGCTTTTTTGACAATTTTTACAATGCGCCTCTTATCTCTCCTAACAGTAGCACCAGGCAAACACCTAACTTCCTTTGACATTTCCAAATTATTTCCTATAGCAACACCTCTTACAATTGAATCACCGACAAGAAGATGACTTCTTTTAGGAGCCTTATCCACAACTCTGGCCTGGTGAGCAGCCTCAGATAAAACAATTACTTTTTTCCCCAAGCTCCTCCATGTGCAGAGGAGGGTTGCCAATCTCACAAGCAGCTATGTTTGCAGCCTTTGTATCAGCTTCTAGCTCAGAAAGAACACTATAGGGGTTCTGCATTTTCAAACCAAAAGCTACATGTTTATGGTCCACAGGCCTTACTCTTCCAGACCCAACAGTTGTCCACACTGCCCTTCTCCTGCACACTCTTTGAGGAAGAGGTGGATTATTGCAGGGCAGCTCAACACAACAAACTGGCTTAGACAACCTCCTGATCTCAGACTGCAGAGCACAAACCAAGGAATTTAGACAGGCAATGTCATCACATAGACTAGAAACCTGCATACAAATGGGACAGCATCCCAGCTTCCACAAAGCACCACGAAAAATAAATGCCAAACAAGTATTGCACTGAACTAAACCAAACATCTTTAAAGAGAGATTTACTTAACCACTTGCCGACGGCTGATCGGCATTTGACGGCGACAAAGTGGCGCTGTCAGACTCTAGTCCTCCAACAGATTCGGTCAAACAACACAACTCGACGGGACGTTATTAGGTGGAGAAGGAGTTTCTCACACGTCCTCTTCCCGTCACACCTGTT
>BLSH010253440.1:292711-308387 GCA_018402905.1 Glandirana rugosa | reverse complement strand
GTAGGCGTTTTTCCGACTAAAATACAACCACCCTTAACTATAAATCAGGCCAATAAAACCTTAACCAAGAATACACGAGTCGATCCCCAAGGTACTGATCTAATTTTTAGTCCCCCCGATTACCCGTAGGGACAGACTATGGTAAGCTCTAAACCTTACCAAACCTTTCATCCAACCTCCACTTCTGGACACGGCTACCCAACCATATATTACGATCCTAACGAAACTCATACACAGGCCACTTAGGTTTAAAAAAATCCCGGTCCCGGTTCATTAGGGTCAACTGGGACAGTTTGCGGAAGAGACGTAGATCCCTTTCTTCGTCTCTTCCGCAAAACCATCTTATCAATTCCCACCAACATAAAATCAGCCTTTTTGCGGATGACGTCATCCTAATATTAACCAACCCAACATCATCTCTCCCAGAAGTACAAAATATACTAAAGTGGTTCGGTGAAATATCTTACTACTAAGCCAATGAGACCAAATCAAATATCCTAGATATAGGAATTGTTACCACAACACGAATCCTCCTGCAGTGTCAGTATCGCTACGTTTGGGCAGACACCAGTATAACATACCTAGGCATACAACTGATCAGATCCCCCAAGTCCTTATTTCAGCTCAATTATCTCCCTATACGAAATAAGATACAAAGCGACATGCAGAAAATTACCAAACATGAGTTTTCATGGTCAGGAAGGCTGGCAGCTTTCAAAATGATACATCTACCCCAATTAATCTACTTGTTCAGGACCTTACCAATCCCAATCCCATCCAACTATTTCAAATCACTACAATCCATTCTATCCAAACTTGTATGGAACGGTCAAAAGGCCAGATGTGCACACTATAAATTAATTAAAGACAGATCACATGGGGGAACTGGATACATAGACTTCGCCGACTACCACACAGCGACCGCCCTGACTCAACTCAAAGAATGGTTCTCACCATCACCACAAACAACTTGGGGCAAAATAGAAGCTTCCTACAACCCCCACTATCCACTGACTGAATAGATATATAGATCACTACTAGGAGCGCACACCCCATCCTACCTTCCTCCTACCATGCAAGCAACGATTAAAGCATGGAAACGATTAGTTAGAGAAGCTGAACAATTTCCAACAAGCATTCCCCTGCAAATACCACTAACAGCCTTAAACCCTCTCATAGGGCAAATATCCCTCACCACATGGATGCATTACGGAATCAAAGACTTATATCAAAACAATACTATAAAAGAATTCCCAACACTCCAAAGGGAATTCAAACTCCCACCGCAAGACCACTACAAATATCTACAGATCAGACACTGCCTCTCCAAAACCAAAGATATTAAACAAGTCATACATGCCCAAGCCTGGCAATACTTAATATCCAAAAACCCACACCAAAAAGGCATCACCTTGTTTTACAATCTACTCCAACAAAAACAAATGTTTTACAAGTCTCGCCAATTTTTACAATGGGAAAAGGACCTAGACCAATCTTTTACCGAAGCACAATGGTTAAATGCATTAAGAATATCTCAGAAAGTCACTCGCTGCTCTACACTACGAGAAAATTCCACAAAAATCACGCTAAGATAGTACTTAACCCCAGACAAACTATCTCACTTCAATCCGCAGCGCTCAAACAAATGTTGGAGAAACTGTGGAGGGAAGGGTGACATCCTACACATACTATGGAGTTGCCCAGAAATTCAAAAATTCTGGCAAGATATCTTCCTTACCATTTCTAACATTACTCAAGTAAATACTCCACCAAATCCTAGCCTTGCTCTCTTATCCCTAGGTACTGAAAATCTTCAGAAATTTTCACAATATACAATTACCCACATACTACTGGCAGCCAGACTTACCCTAACCAAAAACTGGAAAAATCCCCTACCTCCCTCCACAACAGAAGTATTTACCCTGACAGACACACATTACTCCTACGAACTGATGACGGCTATATCCGTAGAACAGTCGCAAAAAAATTTCAAACAATGGTCACCCTGGCGAATATGGTATTACGACACCAATCCAAATTAAGACAAGTAAGAAAAGTGGTTTTAACCAATATCATTAATCTCTGTTATTGGACATTTTTTCATTATGAAAACTAATACAGTAATATAAAAAAGGGGTTCCCCAAACACAATTTATCACGCCACTTTAAGGAGGTCCACCATAAAGACCCTTCAGGACTTATATTTTATGGTATAGATAAAATCAATAATGAATGGAGAGGGGCAACAAAAAGATTAAGGTATCTCAAAACGAGACCCGATGAATATTCCGACTGGGCACACTTGTGCCGGCCGGGTTAAACGTTGACATAGATTTGAACTGTTTTATATCCAATTTTTAACTGGAATATCTTTATATACTAGATATTATCCATTTTTATCCCTCCTTTTTTAATTTATTTATTTGTCCTTCTTTCCCTGAGACCCCCCCTTAAATTAAATTATATTAGAATACGTGATGTAGAATTTTAAAACTCCTCCTTGTTGTTTATATGTATGCACGGAGAGATATATATATGAGTTTTTATGGTAGCAACCACACACGTATGTACAGTTACAAGGTAAAAGCTGGAATTGCAAAGGTGGGGTTTACATTCCTCCGTTTTAGAATATTTTTAAGATATTTTAAAATATTTTTAAAATAACGTTAAAAATACTTTTCTCTGTGTCCTATATATATTTATATATATTTTTTGGAATTTTTTTGCATATATGTGTATATATATACAATTTCCTAATGGTATTGATGAAAAAACATATGCATGGTTTAATATTGGTGCTCTCATAGAATATAGTCTGGATATATTTGGGTTGTTTGTATACATGATGTTGGATTAAGTTTTACAAGGTAAATACTGGAATTGTAAAGGAGAGGTTGGAATTCCTTACGCACCTTAATACACAGTTTTTCCATATACTGCCCACCAGGTGGCACACTTCTTCCTTTTTTGCATTTTTGTGTTTTTTATATATTTAATTCATGCTAACTCTCTATGATTATATATATAATGGATTCTCTCTTTTTTAATTAAGATACTTTTTGCAGATTGCTTTTAAGTAAAAATCCGCCGAAATTAGGAAGGTTCAGGTGTATCAGTTTGGATCATTTTCAGCTTGTGTATATAATGCGGCAGGTGTACCAAGATGAAAAAAAGGGGGGAAGAACCTGGGGTAGGGAAGGACACGTATCTCAAATCCTTGTACGAATTGAGATCTATACGAGTATGGCCGACTCACCCCAGTACAGTTTTCTGTGCAAGCCTGTACTGTGGTGGAAGGGAGCAAAATATTCATTGCCTCAGATTTATGGAAGTTTATTTTGAAGTGGGCTATAAATTGAAATTGCTGGAGGTCCTTCAGGAGGTTTGGCAGTGCGATAAGGGGTTCAGTTAAGAATAGCAGCATGTCATCGGCAAAGGCAGCTAATTTATACTGCTTACTCCCAACTGACACTCCTTTGATGTTCGGATTCTCCCGAATGCATCTCAAGAATGGTGCTAGGATTAAAACAAATAATAGAGGGGAAAGAGGGCAGCCTTGGCGCGTACCATTGTTGATGGAGAAGGCGTTTGACAGGAGGCCATTGGCTCAGACCCTAGCAGTGGGACCACCGTACAGGGCCATTATTAGTCAAGTTAGATGCTCACCGAAGCCCAGGGCCCGAAGGACACCCAACAAATAGTCCCATGCCAGCCTGTCAAACGCCTTCTCCGCATCAAGAGATAGGAAGAAGCCTGCTTGTTTAGACTTTGTAAGGTGGTAATTAATGTTAAGTGCTTTGAGGGTATTATCTCTAGCTTCTCTGCCAGAAACAAATCCTACTTGGTCATTGTCAATGAGATTGGGCAGTAAAGGGAGGATACGGTTGGCCAGAATTTTCGCGTAAATCTTTAGGTCAGTATTCAAGAGTGAGATCGGGCGGTAATTGGAGGCTAATGTGGGATCTTTCCCCGCTTTGGGGATCACCGCGATATGTGCTTCAAGAACTGTTGTGTGGGAGGTGGCCCGGTCAGGTAGCTGGTTATATGCTCTCAGAAAGGGTTCCATCAAGGATTCGGAGAATGATCTGTAGTAAGCCAGGGAGAAACCGTCAGGGCCAGGGGATTTGGCTTGTTTCATTTGCTTAATAACCATTTTAAATTCATTGACTGTTATCGGACCGTCTATGTCTTTGGCTTGTTGTGGGGATAAGGGTGTGTAGCTGTACAGTCTGAGGAAGTCCTCAGTTATCTCCTGTCTTGGCCTGGTTTCGCCTGGGGGCCTATGTTCAGGTTTTAAGTTATAAAGATCTGAATAGAATTTAGCAAAATGGTTTGCGATGTCTATGTTGGTGGAGAGTTTTTGACCAGAGGGTGTGCGTAGGGTGTGAATGGTTGAGTTGACCTTTTTGGTTTGGAGCGCCCTAGCAAGATATTTGCCGCATTTGTTGCTATGCTCAAAGAAGATTTTTTGCGCTAGGTTGAATTTTTTCCTGACTATCCGGCCTAACTCCTCTTTAAGACGAGCGCGCAATTGTTCAAGTTCTCTTAGTGTCTGTTGAGCTCTGGTTAATTTGTGAGCGCATTCCAGAGTGTGAATTTGTGTCAGAAGTTTATTCATACGTTCTTGTATGAGTTTTTTATGCGCAGCCGCCATTTTTAGTAGAAGACCTCTGACTACACATGTATGTGCCTCCCATTGGGATAGAGGGCTCATATCTGGGGTGTTGTTCAATTCAAAGAATTCCTTAATTTGTTTGTCAAGTGCGTCTGCTCGCAACGGGTCTGTTAGTAATGTTGTATCTAGCTATGTCTTAGTGGTAAGTGGTTTTTCAAGCCATGATAGGGTGACAGTAATCGGGTGATGGTCCGACAGAAAGAGGGGTTTGATGCTAGCATTAGATAATAGTGGCAGGTCTTTTTGTGAAATAACAAAATAGTCAATTCTAGAATACCGATTGTGGGGAGGTGAGTAAAAGGTATAGTCTTTGACCCCTGCGTTTAAAGTACGCCAGGTGTCGTGGAGAAGCAGGTGTTGAAGTTGAAGTTTAATTTGCCGGAGAGCTCTAAAGGGCATGGAGGAGGAGCCTGTGGAGGTGTCTTCGATGGGATTCAATGCCACATTGAAGTCTCCCCCAAGGAGAAGCATTCCTGATTGGAAGGGTGTCAGTAGGTCTATTGTGGAGCGGAAGAAGGATGCTTGGGCAGAGTTAGGGCTATAAATGTTGGCAATTGTCAGTGGGCGTCCCCACAAGGACCCTTTCAGGAAAAGGAAACGTCCATTCTTGTCAGCCAAAGTATCTGTAATAGTTAAGGGTATGTGTTTAGAGATAAGGATGGCGACTCCCTTTGTTTTTGCTAGGTCATTAGTTGCATGAAAGGCAGTGGGGAAGGCGTGATTAGATAGTTTTGGGATGTGGCCCGTTTTGAAATGGGTTTCTTGAATAAGGACCAAGTCTGCTTTCATTTTGTGCGTATACAGGAGCAGTTGTGACCTCTTCTCTGGTAAGTTGAGGCCTTTTGCGTTAAGCGAGACAAGTTTGATGTGTGGTTTGTTGGAAGTCTTGTCTTTGGCCGCCATTATCGGTCAGGCAATTGCAAGATATGAGAAGTAAGGGAACAAAAAAAAAAAGGGTAGAGCTGGGGGGGACAGAAGCCTTTGGAAGAGGAGAGGAGGAGGAGGGGTTTGAAGCACCTAAGGTTTGTATGGTAGCCGGGGGAGAACCGACTGTATGGATAGACCAGCTATCCTACCGTAGTACACAGGGTGTGTCGGGGGTGGTCAGTGGAGTTCGGGGAACTACACTGTGGTGGGTCGTGGAAGGGCGAGAGTGGAATCCAATATGAACAGTGTGGGTGAGAAGTGTATTCAATAGACCGAATACTCCGCCACTTGTCGGTGTTGTCAATATTGTTGAGCTCAGTGAGGGTTTATAGGTATCTTATAGAACCACAGAAATTAGGCACTCGATGTTCTAAAATTGGTACAGTAAAGCTGGTGTGGAACTGACCTCCCATGCCAGGGTATGGTTGCGAGAGTTAGAATGTAAGGGGGGGATGGGGGGAGTTTACACCTTGGGAGCTAAGGAACACCCCGTTGCTTTAGTGCACAGTTTGTGCCTAGTGTTTGAACCCTGTGTAATTGCTAGGGGATAAGGTTAGTGGGGTATGAGGGTGCTGGGGGAGAGGCGACAGGGAAGCCAGCTCGACACCAGGCAATCAGGTAAAAACAACCGTGTGGAGATCTGGTAAGTAGAACAATAGGTACCCAGTCAGCAGGGAGTTGCCACACACACTGAAGGTCCCAGTATTAGCATAGCCGTGGGGATAAGTGCCATTTATAGGAGTGGCCAGGCACATTGGTATCTCTTCATTAGCATGAGAGATTTGGGGGGCAGGGAGGTGGGACCCTCAGTGGCCTGGCTGCACGTGTTTATGTTATTGGAGCTTAATCAGTGGAAGTCCATATACAACATGTGTAGAACTGATGAGGAACCGGCTTCCGACCTGTATTACATTCAATGATATGGGAGTGTGGATGTTGGAAAGGCGGGGGTATGTGGGGTGTCCCCGCTGTGGGAAGGGTTGGGCACATAACATGTTCGGTTTGTAGGTGCAAATTAAAGCCCTAAGTGGCATTGGGGCAGTAGCGTCACTAAATTGTCGGGTGACAGGCGTAGATGGTAGGGGGGGAAGCCAGGTCATTACCAGTCTCTTATTCCAGAAAAGAAAACTAGGAACAATATAAACAACATGTATGGAACACATTCAGAACATTGGTGGCACAATACTGAGGATGCCACAATTAACCCAATGAACAAAAACAGCTCTGCCAAGTGGTTCGGAGGCTGAGCGAGCTAACTAGGGTCTGAGAGGTTTCTTGAGACATGTCTGCGAGAATGATAAAGAAGAAAGGTAGGTGTGCAGACCCTATGGGCTACTAGCAAAGAGGGTTAGTATTGTAAAAGTTGGTTACAGAGCAAAATAATTAGAAACGTATCCAGCTATGTAAAACCGGTAGTTGTGAACTTTAGGTTTTTTTTTTTCTTTCTTTCTTCCTCCCTTTAGAAATATGGCTAATGCAGGACCGGCCTCCCCTGTCGCCCATCCTCTCCTAGGACAAGGAGTAGAAAGTCAGGAGCAGGTCAGGTATGGGCGAGAGGGGGGGGCACCCTTATGTGATCATGACACAAAAACTAGGTGCGTCTCGTTGGAACCACTTAGACCCCAAAAAATGTCAAGGGGATTGTGCCATTGTGATAATCAAGTGCCAGGAATGAATGGAGGGGGTCAGTCCCACCCCCGCAAAGAAAGTAGGTAAGGCACCTAAACGGGACCGTAAGCAGTTCGTAGAGGGTACTGTTCACAAAGTGTTACATTTCTTTATGAAGCCCAAATACTTGCTGAGATGCTTAAGGGTGAGTAAGATGAGCCCACTAAAAAGGTGTTGGGACAAAAAAAACCAAAAAAAAATTTTCTCTTCTCTTTTTTTCAAGGTAGTTAGTCTCTTCTAGGCCTTCTGTGAACCGGGGAGGCTGGGACGCTGTCTCCACCTGGGACTCGGCGGTTGGCAGGAGGTGGGGAGTTGCGAGTTGATAGACGCCTTCTACGAGGAGGGGCCGCGGGACTGTGGTGTTGAAACTCCATCGGTTCCTCCATGTGTTGGGCCATGGGTTGTGGGGTTTGGTGCCAGTCCGGAATGTCAATAAACGGAATGTCAAGGCTTTCACAGAAGCGCTCCATATCTTCAGGTACACGTAGTAAAGCAGCGCGACCAGGGGGGCCTGCAGAGAGGCACAAGGGAAACTTCCACCTATACGGAATGTTTCTTTCCCAAAGCATGTCCAGCAAAGGACGGAGGTTTTTGCATTTTAGTAAGGTGATCTGTGACAGACCCTGGTATAGCTTGATCTCTGTGCCATTGTAGCGGATTCTATCTCTGGCCCTGGCCTTGCGTAGGATCTCCTCCTTGAGTTGGAAGTTATTAATATGGCCGATAAGATCTCTAGGGGGTCAGTGTCTCTGCGTCTCGGCCACAGGGCTCGGTGGAGGCGGTCCATTTTGATTTGTGTCTCTGGGGGTCTTTCCAGAAGCTTGTTAAATATGGATGAGTGGGGTCCACCGATTCTGGGAGACCCCTAATTCTAATATTATGTCTGCGATTTCTGTTCTCAAGGTCTTCCAGGTGGCGATGTATGTCTCTTAGTTGTAGGGTGTGAGCATTGAGGGCTTGCTGTGCCCCATGTATATCTGTATCATGGTGATCGTCTAATTCTTCCACCTCCTCTAGTCTGGATGTCATTACTTGCATGTCTTTGCGCAGGTCAGAGATCACAGCAAACATGGAATCTTTAATATCTGTGGCTACCGCCTTCAGATCTGCAAGGTTTAGGGAGCGTTCGCGTTCAGCCGGGCTGATGGGGGACATCGCTCGGGGTGGTCTGGAAGGGCTCTTGCTGGCCTGCATTGCGGCTCCTGGGGCCTGACTGGCTGAAGGTGCATCTCGTGGTTGGGAGCGGAACAGATCGTGGAACCCCTTTGTGGCCTGAGAAGAGGGGGCCCGCGGTGAGCGGGAGCGAGAAGTAAATGGGCTGCGGTCTGTTTTGCTCATATTCGGCGAGTAGGGACCTCACAGCTGAAGAGAAACCGACTTGTGGCGGAGCAGGAAGGGATTAGGCTGCCAACATGTTGGAAAGTGAAACCCACCACTAAAAATTAGCTGTTGAATTGAAGAGGGGATCTTTTGGCTCTCCTTTAGGTGACACAGCAAGTGAAGGGAGTCCCAATATGGCGGCCGCTTCCGACTACCGTAGGCCGCAGTGAGACCGCGGTCTTGCGGAATTGCCGTGCCCGATCCTGTGACGGGGGCAAAAAGAGGTATTCTGTTGGCTCTCTGCCCGGATGGTATAGTGGCAGGGTCCCGAGGCACTGGCGGGGTCAGATGGCCTGGTACCGGTGCTGGGGCTGTGCCGGCCTGAAGTTGCTGCCCGATCACGGTGCTGCTGCCAGACAATATCGGCTTCGGACTATAGCCAGGGGTTTGGGGAGAGTGCCTGGGGTCTTGGGGATGCTCATCCAGTCTTTGCGTGAGTGAGAGGATGTGCTTGGATTAAGGTGGCTGGATTCGGAGCTCCTGTCGGGTGCGACCGTTCCCATCCGCGCCAAGCCACGCCGACTATATGTTAATTATGGAATATTTTTTGTCACTAGAATATTTTTTGTCACTATAATTTATGAATGATTTATTTTAATTAACTATTGCACATTGCACATATTGGTGTCATATACATATATATAAGTGCAAAAGGAATTATACTGGTACACCAAAGACAGCGCCATCCCTTCTTTACCTATCAATTTATTTCATTCCTTCACAGTAGGGAATTGTGGGAAGGCAGCAGTCTTAATTATTTCTTTTTTATTTAATTCTTTATCTTTATAATATATATACTGTACTCCATACAAGATGGTTTACAACGATTACAGGAATGGGGAATAATACCAGATCCACAGGATAACTCGGCGATGGACCTCAGCAACACTGACTCCACGCACCAGCAACCCCTGCATCAAAAACCGGCTAAGCACCGCTAACTCTATTAATAACCTTGGGCATGTTCAGCCTCTAAATGGGTCAACTGGACGTTCTGCCATAAGAACTTATACCTACCCCTAACCCGAATTCCGCTGCACTTACTGTGCAAGACTGCAGGAATTGTTCTGTTTGATTTTGTTTCTTTTTTTTTTTTTTTTGTTTTGGATCTTTTTTGATCCCGCTCACGCTCCCAGTTTTCGGAGCGCTATTCTTCCTCAAAGGACAGGTTTTTTAAACAAATAGGAATTGCAACAACCCTGTAAAAAAAAAAGCCATTTAAATATATGACCTTATAATATGCTTTATATCCATGTAAATTCAAGGCAAGAATAGCTATTTTACAGCATGTTTGAAACTTCTACAGGCAGATGTATTTATGGGCTGCAGGTTTAAGAACCTATGGGAAATGTATCTGTTACCTCTAAAAAATCTAATCTTAAGAGAACTATAAATACTGCTTGGGACAAACTATTATTTCTCCAATAACTGGGGAGCCATATATAACATCAATTTTCCATGAATTCTAGATGAGAACAGAGCAATCCAGACATTTATAGGAATATTCCTGTTTTTTGAGAGGTGTAAAATTCTGTCAAATAGCAATTTATATTTAGAACCGAAAAAGCAGCCTACAATAAAATATACCACTGTAATCATGTTATGTTCTCTAACTGTATGTTTTCATGGCACTATCCTGTTGAAGCACCTCTACTGGGGTTAAAGGTCAGCTACATAGGATCGTCCAAATAAGTAGACTTCACAGCAGAAAATTGATTTCAGGCTGACACACTGTTTTATTAAAAGGTTCCAGAATGAAATAAAGGAAAATACGTGAAAATAAATTCAGTCAGGCAGCTAGTAATAGACTGTATATCAAATTAAGGGATGAGCAAAATTACAGATCCTTTCCCACAATTTACTGTGACAATGAACTTCTTATAAAGCCTTTGTCACTAAAAACTAAAAAAAAAAAAATAACTGACAGTATAAATACCTGCCACATATCTTTTTGCAAATATGAGTTCAATTGAAAAAAAAATCAACAAATGTATTAGTAAAAGTAACTAGTATACTAAAAGTGCCAGAATTTTATTAAAAAGCAGCCTCTTGCAATCCCCTGGACAGCAGAGCTTAGACTGGGAAGGAGATAGACAGCACAAGGAGCCAATCAATTGTGCTTTAGCGCTAACAAGAGATATGCTGATAAGCAGAAAGACAGCAGAGCACTAGAGAGATAAGCTCATAATTCTGCTACTTCTCCTTCATTTTCCTATTAGAGGCTAGAAGGAACAAGACCTCAATGCGTTACTTAACTATTTCAATACGAGACACTTTCATCCCCTTTCTGCCCAGGCCAATATTCAGCTCTCAGCGTTCTCACACTTTGACAATTACGTGGTCATGCAACACTACTCAAATTACATTTTTATAACTTTTTTTTCACACAAATAGACATTTCTTTTGGTAGTATTTAATCACCACTGGGGTTTTTTGCTAAATAAATGAAAAAAGACCAAAGATTTTTAAAAACGAACCACATTTTTCTTTGTTTCTGTTATAACATTTAGCAAATCTTTCTTCATAAATGTAGGCCAAAATGTATACTTCTACATTTGTGTGGTGAAAATTACCCCAATCAGTGTATATTATTTAGTCTGTAGGAAAGTCTTAGAGACCACAAACTATGGTATAGACAGTTTATGGTCGGAGCCCTCCCACCAAGGTGGTGGGGAACCACACAAAGATGCCACAAGACATACAACATAGACCTGAGGTGTGCCCTGGTCAGCTGGTCGGTATGCCAAGAAAAGGGGCATACCCAAGACAAGTAATGGTTGATTGTAGAGAGTGAAGAATGTACCCTGTAAAAGGGGTTGGAGGGAGGGTAACATGCACTGGGACTGACACAGAGCTCCTGGGAGTGGCTGCTGGTATACCTCCCCTGCCCCGGGCCCCTCCCATAACTTCAGGGCCAGCATACTGGCCTTCTAATTTATGGTCAGAGCCCTCCCACCGAGGTGGGTGTGAACCACACAAAGACGCCACAAGACATACAACATAGACCTGAGGTGTGCCCTGGTCAGCTGGTCGGTATGCCAAGAAAAGGGGGCAAAAATATAGTTTAGGGAAAGCTGCTTTATTGATGCAAAGGTCGTTCACTGGGCAAGCTTGGTGAAGGCTTGCAACATCTCCACTTGGGGATTCAGAATGTAGCGGGTGAAGCAGGTGGACTTCCACCTGCCTAATCTCCTGATGAAGTGACCCGGGACCCCATGCTGGGAGGTGGCTGAGGCCGCTCTGATCCACAAGAGGTGGGTAGGGTTGAGACCTAGATTGGCCAAAAGGATGCAGACATGTCTGATGAACTGGCTAGCTGTTAGTGAACTGGAAGGAAAAGGCAACAAGGGGTTATCGCTAGACTGGTCAGGCAGACATGACAACTGGTCCAGGACTGCCACTAGGCACCGCTGGTTGTGAGACTGAAAAAACTTGATGTCAACCTCGGTGCCAGTCTGATGGGTTCTGGACAAAGCCAGATGTAAGACAAAATGATCTTGCAGTCGAGTCAGATGGGATCTGCTTAGCACCTGGCTACCAGTGACACTGTACGTGAACTCACCTGGCCGATGGAAGCCGTAGAAGGCCAGGTAAATAGCTGCCTGGATGACCAGGCTGGGGAGTAACCCAAATGGGAACCATGACAGGATGGCTGACATGTCCCTGAATGTGGTGCTCGCTATGGGAAAGTGTTTGTTACTAGCTGCAGGTTGTAGTTTCTGGATGCCGTGTAGCAAGGCTGTGATTGCATGGGACGTGAATTACAAGGGTTCCTCGGGGGCTTGAAGGGAGCGAAAATGCTGGATGCCAGCCAGATGCAGCCTGATAGTGTTGTTTGATAGGGTCAAATGAGTGTGGCAATAATACACGAATGCCAGGGCGTGCTTGATGTCGCCTGAGCCTGCCCCTGGGCATTAGGCAAGGAATTTGCGGTAGGTATTCCAGGCTGTGTGATAGGTCTTCAATGTGTTGAGTGACAGTGAGTGGTTTATGAGCAGGATAGCATTGTGAAGATGGCCTCTCAGTCCAATGTTAGGTGCGACCAAGGAGGGATAGGTCATGAGGTCGGGTCGGATCCGGGCCTCTGAAAGAAATAAGAAAACTTGAAGCGTGAGAGTGCGTTAGCACCAAGATTGCACTTGCCAGGTATATAGTTAAAGTAGATATTGAAATTGTGACAAAGGGAAATCTGCACCAGCCTGCATAGGAAAGACATGATGGCCAGGGATTTGGACCTGCCCTTGTTGACAATCTCGGCTGTGGCTCAGTTGTCGATGGAGAAGACCACGGTCTGACCCGCCCAGGAGTGACCCCAGGCCTGAGCTGCTGCAACTATGGGGTAGAGTTCAAAGAAAGAGGAGGTCTAGCTGAACCCGGGGATCAGGAAGAATTCCTGTGGCCATGGACCTGCAAAACCAATGGGTGCCAAAAATGGCAACAAAGCCTGTGGAGGCTGCTGCATCTGTACCTACATGGGGTGAGGAGGCTGATGCCGCTGGGGATGATCATAGACACGCCATTTCAGTTCTCCATTAAGTTATCCCACATGGCCAGGTCTGCGATGGCTGCTTGGTCTAGTTGGAGGGTTTGGTCGGGGTCCTGTGTTTAGGACAAGAAGACCAGGAGGTAAGAAATGAAGGAGCGCCCCTGTGGGACAATCCTCATAGCAAAATTCGGCATGCCTAACAGAGACTGCCGCTGTTTGTTGGTGCAACTACGAGAGGTGGTGAATGCGTGGATCTGAGATAACTTGTCTGGGGGAAGGCTGGCCTGCATGGAGCCAGTGTTGAGGATGACACCTAGGAAAGTGATGGACTGTTCACGGCCTTCCACCTTATGCTCCGCTATGAGCACATTGAGGTTGCCGAACACTGTCCTTAATTTGTCTAAGTCTGAGGGGGGCTCGTCTGACAGTTCGATCAGCAGAAAGTAGTGGATGACTTTCTTGCACTGCACCTGGTGGGTTAAGGTCCAGGAGAGAGACTGCACAAAGGGATGCTCTTTGAGCCAAAGGACAGCTTAGTAGCAAAGTAGTATGAGTCTTTCCATCTGATGCTGTGCCACTGCCACAAGGATTGCTTGATGGGTAAGAACTTGAAGGCATCTAAAATGTCCGCTTTGGACAGCCATGTGCCCGTGCCTATGCTAATAATGGACTGTATGGCTGAATCAATGGACACATATTTGAGGGAGAACTCTGTGGAAGGAATCAAAGAGATAAGACTGGGAACGTGAGAGGCATGAGGTGCAGACAAGTCGTACACCAAATGTAGTTTATTCAAGAACTTGCCTTTGACAAGCCCAATAGGGCTAACTCTCTATGTCTCTAAAGGTGACTCGGTAAAGGGGCCGATGATGAATTCTCAGTCCAGCTCAATCTATAAGAGTTTATTGATGGCCTGCTCATCAGTGGAGGCAAAGCGGGGGTTTCTGCACTCGTGGGTGGTGTGGGGTAGGGTGATGAGCCCCGTGTGGAACCTGGAAGTTAAGCTGTGCACCAGGAACAGAATGTACATGGGTGACAGATGGGAGGAACGGTGACGTGTCAGGGTGTTTAAGGTTGCACATGCTCTTGGGTTGGGCTCGATGACATCTGAGACAGATGTGCCGCAGACGACATTGGCTGAGGCTGCAGATGGTGTAATTGAAGTTATTGCAGATGGGTATCTTGCCTAGTTGCTGAACAGACCATCCCAACTTGTCCATTTGATGCTGTTGCATGGGAGCCAACATGCCTTGAGCGGTACTAGAGGCGGAGGGGTAGATCGAGAGGCGTCTATCATCCGAGTTGGAGCACCAGTTTGCCATATGTGTGGAAGACTGGCAAGCGGAGCAAAGCGGGGAACGGAGGCCCACAAAGTAGCATCAGAACAACTCCGTATCTACTATGCTCCAATCCGTGCTGGCTTAGAACTGGGCGAGTTTGGCTGCAGCTCTAGCTGTAAACGAGCGATGATAGTTGTAGAGGGTGGAGCCTCCATATTTGTACTCCAAGTCAACCACTGCATGGAGGTATAAATCTAATTCTTCTGCCGGGGGTTGGCCGAGCACAAGATGTCTCTGAACATGCCAAAAGCCAGCACAAACTCGGTGACCGAAAGTTTGCGATTGAGCCTGGGGTCTTTGGCTTTCAGAACTATGGACATGTCCCCTCAGGAATAGGACTTATTCTCGGCTAGGTCATGGACCGAGATTAGCAGGGAGGCAAAGTAACATCCTTCCCCTCCAGGATGTTCTTCCTGGGACAAGGTGTGCAGGAAATATGGAGGGACTGGTGTCCGGCCTACCTGTGGATGGTAGTGCTAAGACGGGTGCTGTGACCGTGTCAATGGGGGTCACTGTCAGGCTTGTCTCCAGTGCTCCTACCCTCGCCTGTACATCAGTAACAGCTGTGGTCAGTGTTCCGATCATGGTGTGCAGCTGGGTAAGAGTTTTGGAGATGGAGTGCAACGATGCCTGCTGAGAGTCAGTAGCGGCTGCTGTTGGTGTAATGAACAGCAGCTGTAAGGGCAATTATAATACCTTGTATGCATTATATTTTGCCTGCGCTAATAAAGCAGGTAAGACAGACACAAATAGCTTTTCTCACATGGCAGCTCGCAGGGTTGTCCAGCCTTTGAATGCTTGGTCTCTTTAATTTATATCATTCAGACATAGACAACAAAAGAACTTAGTGGCTTCACAATCAGCCAATCAGCCTCCAAGGCACAGTCACATGACATGAGCTCAATGCAAACCACCAACCAATGACACACTTGTTTATATTCAAACTATACAATAGGAGAGGCATGCATGCATGGGGGGTTTGGTCGGCCTGTATGAGAAACAGCTGTCTCCAGATGACAATGGAAGCCATGTGGACACATGGCTTCCACTGAAATCCAAAGCACCGTCCCACAAATGCCCTCCAAACAAAACACCATACATGCAAACCTGCCATTACAACGAACCGCTATCAAATACAGCTCTCTGGTTCGTAAGTTTCCGACCTGTTGGGACGCTCGACGGTACACTCTTTTCGATAAA
>BLSH010253440.1:261117-277216 GCA_018402905.1 Glandirana rugosa | reverse complement strand
GGACCCGAACTTTACAGTCTGGGTTCGCTCAACACTAATTGTGAGCATTTGTTTGTGTGCATGTGATTGTGTGCATGTAGAAAGAATTGAGCTGCAGAGTTGTGCTGGGGGAGGCATTGCAGGCAGGGATGTGCTGGTGGGGAGCACTGGATGCAAAAGTGTGTTAGGGGAAAACTCCAGGCAGAGGTGTGTGTGTGTTTGATTGTATGGTATTGTGTGCATGTGTTTGTGTATATGTTTGTGTGTATGTGTTTGTGTGCATGTGATTCTGTGCATGTGATTGTGTGCATGTAGAAAGAATTGAGCTGCAGAGGTGTGCTGGGGGAGGCATTGCAGACAGGGATGCGCTGGTGGGGAGCACTGGATGCAAAAGTGTGTTAGGGGAAAACTCCAGGCAGAGGTGTGTGTGTTTGATTGTATGTGATTGTGTGCAAGTGTTTGTGTGTATGTGTCACTTACCTGATGGTGGAGTCTGACTTATGCAGTGGGCAACCTCTCTTACGGCCCTGGTTCCAGAACCCCTGATAGAGCAGACACGGAGTTCTAGAGCGCGGGGGGGGGGGCACGAGGGCTGGATTGGACACAGATGGTGGTGAGATGTCGTCCAGAGGTTCGTGCAAGACTGAACAGTGGTGATACAAGTTGGGTAAATAACATGCGGGCGGAGCAGTACAGAAGGAGCAGGCAGTCAGGTGGCCGGGTGCAAGCAGATTCGGAAACAGGTGGGCAGCTGAGGTACAAAGGGATCAGGCAGAAGGATGGTCGTAGGCAAGCCGGGGTCGGTGCAGGCGGAGTTCAAGCAGGTACAGGGTCAAGCCGGGTCACAGATAAACAGGAAGTCTCAGGAAAGATCACTGCGGGAATACTGTAGAACGGACAGCACTGGTTGCAGGGTGCTGTCTGCTTAAATGGCCGTTTTGGCGCCAATGCCGGCGCATGCGTGCACGAACACCCGCTCAAACGCGCACAGACGGGTGCACACGCTACCCGTACCCGCGGATAGGGATTCCAATAGCCACAGATGATTCCTAACAGTATGTGTTTGTGTGTATGTGATTGTGTTCATGTGATTGTGTGCATGTGTTTGAGTGCATATGTTTGAGTGCATGTGTTTGAGTGCATGTGTTTGAGTGCATGTGATTGTGTGCATATGTTTGTGTGCATGTGTTTGTGTGCATGTGTTTATGTGCATGTGATTGTGTGCATGTGATTGTGCATGTAATTGTGTGCATGTGATAGTGTGCATGTGATTGTGTGTATGTGATTGTGTGTTTGTTTGTATGTGATTGTGTGTGTGTGTGTATATATGTGTATGTATTTATGTGTGTGTGTGTGTATATATATATATATATATATATATATATATATATATACATATACAGGGTGGGCCATTTATATGGATACACCTTAATAAAATGGGAATGGTTGGTGATATTAACTTCCTGTTTGTGGCACATTAGTATATGTGAGGGGGAAACTTTTCAAGATGGGTGGTGACCATGGCGGCCATTTTGAATCCAACTTTTATTTTTTCAATAGGAAGAGGGTCATGTGACACATCAAACATATTGGGAATTTCACAAGAAAAACAATGGTGTGCTTGGTTGTAACGTAACTTTATTCTTTCATGAGTTATTTACAAGTTTCTGACCACTTATAAAATGTGTTCAATGTGCTGCCCATTGTGTTGGATTGTCAATGCAACCCTCTTCTCCCACTCTTCAAACACTGATAGCAACACCGCAGGAGAAATACTAGCACAGGCTTCCAGTATCCATAGTTTCAGGTGCTGCACATCTCGTATCTTCACAGCATATGGTTACTTTATGTTTTTTTTTTTTTTTTTTACCAAATACTTTTATTGATAATTTTTCGTTCAATTAACACAGTTTAGCAGTAAAGGTTACATCATGTAGTATTATGTCAGGACAATACAAACAAACTTATACATGTCGATAATAATAAGTGAAGTCTTATAATTTCAACAGGGTAAGTATACAGGATCATAAAGTTGACATTAGAATTTTGTTGGTATAATAACAAGAGTTGGGAGGACTTTTGAGCAGTTTAAAGCAATGGATTGATAGTGTTGCACAGTTCAGGTGTAGGGAAAGGGCTGTGGATGGGAGCCGACCGCAAGGGTCGGTTTAGGTGAGGCGGATAGCTTTAGGATGGTTGATCCAAAGTTCCCATTGTTTGTGAAAGGTGTCAAGCCTGAGGTTTGTCTTAGCAAACGTGTACTCCCAAAGAAATTGGGTGTTGAGGGTAGATATGATCTCGGCACATGACGGAGGGGTGATGCACTTCCAGTTTCTGGATAAAGCCAAACGGGTAGCAATGAGGACATGTGTGACAATTGTATGCATTTGTTTAGGTAGATTGTCCATATCCAGGCCTAGTAAGAGTTTTTGAGGAGTAAGTTGATCTCTAATGGAGGTGATAGAGAGTAGGAGTTTGGCTAGATCTGCCCAGTAATGTTTGAGCATGGGACAGGACCACCATATATGTAGGGCGGAACCTGTTTGCCCACATTTCCTCCAGCATTGGTCAGATGTGGTAGGGTAGATTCTTGATAATTTCAGCGGGGTGAGGTACCAATTGTGATAGATTTTTTGTACTGTTTCCCAATGCGACTTGCATCTGGAGAGTTTTAAAGGAGCTTGTAAGGATTGATACCATTGTTGGGGAGAGTAGTTGCAGCGGAGCAGTTGTTCCCAGTAAAGCATTGTTGGTGTTTTCGATTTTCTGTCAGCGCTAGTGAGAAGTTTATAGAGATGTGCGATGCCCCCTTTCTGGCCAGCCGGTTTGGAATAGAAGTTGAGTAGTTCATCAAGGGATGCATGGCGGGTCCACTTGATTTTAGCAAGGATAGAACAAATGCGTAGATATTTGTAGAATGATGCGCTTGGGATTGCCCATTTAGCTTGTATTTGTTGGAATGTTAGCAATGTCGAACCAGTATATAGTTGCCCAACGGTAGTTATGCCTGCTGTAGTCCATTCAGACAAGGAGATGTCCTTAGTGAGTAGCTGGAGAGTTTCCAGGGGGACGTGTAAGGGGGAGGAGTGGGTGTTCCCTTTAGTTGGTTGAGTGAATGCTATTAGAGTCTTAAGAGTAGCTTTAATGGTGCTCAGATAGGTACTAGTAGCAGGGTGTTGTAATAGGATTGCACTGATGGAAAGTTTGGGTGTAGAGGGTAATGCAGTGGATTCAATTTGGTACCAGTTATTAGGGGAATTTGGATTCCACCAAGTTTTTGCTTGTTCCAGTATGGTAGCTTTGTAGTATTGTTGAATATTGGGGTCTCCCATTCCTCCGGATGTAACTGGCATACATAGGGTGCTACGTTTAAGTCGAGGATGTTTACCAGCCCAGATGTATTGGTTAATAATGTCTTGCAGTTTACGTAGGTGCAATTGTAGGAAAGGCAAGGGTAATGTCCGGAAGGTATATAAAATGTGCGGAAGTAGGTACATTTTTGTAATGGAGATCCTACCTGCCCACGAGGCCTGGGAGTGTTGTAGATCTTTTGTGGTTTGTAGGAGCTTGGTAATTAAGGTGTTAAAATTGGTACTTAAGATTTTAGACTTAGGGGCAGTGATTTGAGTGCCCAGGTACGTTGAAGTAGAGTTGGGAGCCCACGAGAATGGCGTGTGTTTAATAATGTCAGTTTTAGACTGATGATCCAGACCTATACTCAGCATATTGGATTTGGTTTCATTTATTTTATATAGGGATACATTGCTGAATTGACGTAGAAGGTTGTGTAATGCCGGCAGTGAAGCTTGTGGGTCAGTGAGAGCTATGAGTACGTCATCTGTGTATAGTCCTATTTTGTGAGTGACATCTCCTATGGTGATGCCATGTACAGCAGGGTCGTCCCTGATGGATTGGGCCAAGGGTTCCATCATGAGGTCAAATATGAGCGGTGATAAGGGGCAGCCCTGCCGCGTGCCATTGGTAATAAAAAAGGGGTCAGAGAAGAGACCAGATGTAAGAACTCTGGCGCTGGGAGAAGTATAAAGTGACAGTATGGTTTGTAAGATAATGCCAGAGAATCCAAATTTTTGTAGAACCGCTTTCAGGTAGGTCCAGTCTATCCTGTCAAACGCCTTCTCCGCTTCAAGTGAGATGAGCAGAGAAGGCATTTGATGATGTTCGGCCCATTGTAGTATATTTACAAATCTACGTGTACCGTCGGAAGCTTGTCTACCCATCACAAAGCCCACCTGATCGTGATGAACAAGACCAGGCAAGATGGGGGGCCAGTCTCAGTGCAATTAGTTTAGCTAGTAATTTAGTGTCTTTAGTGTCAGTGTTCAGTAAGGAGATTGGCCTGTAGTTAGCAGGGTTGTCCGTTGGTTTACCAGGTTTGGGTATGGTTACTATGGTAGCTTGTAGCATTTCTGAGGGGATAGAACCGGTATTAGCTATACGATTAAATGAGTTACATAGGTGCTTTGATAAGGTCTCTTGGTATGTTTTGTAGTATTCAGCACAATATCCGTCCGGGCCAGGGGCCTTGTGTAACGGCAAACGTTTTATTGCGAGTTCAATTTCACTTATTTGAATTGGCACTGAAAGAGACTGTAGTTGTTCGGGGGTGAGTGTTGGCAGGTGCACTTTTTGTAGGAATTCAGCAATGTCAGTAGGAGTGGGAGAGTGAGTAGATTTATTATCAGCCAAATTATATAGCGCAGAATAATATCTTTTGAAAATGTTTGCTATATCCCTGGGATTAATGGCTCGAGCTCCATGTGAGTCAGTAAGGTAGGGGATTCTCGTTTGGGCTGTCTTTCGTTTGAGTTGCTTAGCTAGATACGCTCCTGGTTTATTTTGGTGTACAAAATGCTGTAGACGCAATCTCTTGAGGTATATATGATATTTTGCGTGTAAGTGATCGCTAAGGGTTTGTCTGGCTTTGGAAAGATCTGCTAGGAGTAGTGGGGATTGTTGCAATTTATGGGCTTTTTCGAGTGATCAAATTTGATTAAGCAAATTGTTCGTAGTTAGGGCATGCAGTTTTTTCTCGTGGGCTCCCAGTTTAATGAACAAACCCCTCATGCAGGCCTTGTGGGCGTTCCAGAGAGTAGTGGGATCTTCAACAGAGTCTACATTAGTGTTAAAAAAGAATTCTAACTCGGATGAGATCTGTTTTTGGTATTTTGGGTTGGTAAGTAGGGAGGAATTCAGCCTCCATGATGATTGTTTAGGAGAAGAAGTAGCTGGGAAAAGTTTTAAAGAGATCGGGGCATGGTCAGACCAGGTGATAAGACCTATGTCAGCCTGTGTGACCAATTGTAGGGTGTGTTTGTCTACCAAGAAGAGATCTATCCTGGAGTATACTTTTTGCGCATGGGAATAGAAGGTGTAATCTCTCTCTGTCCCGTGATAGCATCTCCATGGGTCATATAGATCTTCAGATCGGATAAGTGAGGAGAGTGAGGTAGGTCTCGTTCGGGTTAAGTTGGTCGTGTCTAGGTTGTGATCAGCTATGTCATTGAAGTCCCCACATATAATTAGGGGGCCCTGTCTGAAAGGTGTTAGCAGGTGGATCAACTTCTTGAAGAAGTGTGCCTGTTTGGTGTTAGGGGCATATATGCTTGCAATAGTAACTCTATGGTTATTTATGGTAGCATTGAGTATGATATATCTGCCTTCAGGGTCGGTCTCAACATGGTGAGGCTGGAAGGAGACTGAGGACCGGACAGCAATCATAACACCGGCTGATTTCTTGGGGGAGTTTGCAAAGTAATAATGTGAACATTTTTTGTGGGAGCATTGTGGAGGGTTATGAGATGGGAAGTGCGTCTCTTGCACACAAAGTATGTCAGAGTCAAGGGAGAGTGCCGTTTTCCATAGTGTGGTGCATTTGTATGGGGAGTTCAGGCCCTTGGCATTCATAGAGGTTATTGTAACCGACATTGTCAGTGTGCACTTCGTAAATAGATGTGGAGAGAGGAAGGGGGAGCTGAAATTACACCTTGCTATATGTGTCCTTTTAAGCAGATTATGCCAACTTTCGTCGTCGCTATAATAATATAAACAGTGAACTCAAGCTATCAGTCAATATAGATTACCTTCAAACAAGGTGTTACATATTTACTTGTGATAGGCAAGCAATGCAAATGTCAAAAAAAGTAGGAATTAAAGAAAAAGAAACAAAGAAAACAATATCAAGAAAGTACTTGGCACTTTGTTACCTTTGGGGTGAGGAAGTTAGAGTTGAAGGTTATCAACAAAAACCTGCTCATGAGGGACGTAGCAGGATAAACATACAAAAATTGAAGAGTCCAGCAGGGCCCTGGGGCTAAGAGTGCCCTTGGGTTATTTGGTGATGCTTAGCGGGGCCGTTGATGCTGAGGAGATCCGGTGGAGCGTCTCAGATCCGGGGGCCGGTTGGACGGTTGTCTTGGAGGTGGTTCCGGTGGTGGAGCAGAGATCAGTTTCCAGTTTAAAAGATGTTTAATGCCATCCTTGGGCGTGAAGATATTGGTGGTTTGGCTTTGAAACGTGACAACTAGTTTTGCCGGAAACCCCCATTTGTAAGGGACATGATGTTCTCGGAGAATTGCGGTTACTTGTGAGAATTCCCTTCTCTTTTGAGCTGCGGCTGCTGAAATATCCATGAACAAGGACGCGGAAGTGTAGGGGTCCGGCAGAGTGGGAGTAGATCTCGCAATCGCCATAATTTTGTCTTTTGTCTGAAAGAAATGGATTCGGGCCAGTACATCTCAAGGAACCGATGCTGGGAGGCTTGGCAATACGGTGTGCCCGATCTATGATTACGTCTTGTGGAGTTAAGGTTTGGGCCAGAAGAAGAAATAGTCTAAGTATGTATGGGGTTAGGTCTGGCGGCTTGATTGTTTCAGGGATCCCTCTAAATTTGATGTTGTTTCGGCGAGAGCGGTCTTCCAGGTCAATGACCTTGGCTCTCAGATATTGCAGTTCCTCATCTTGGCGATCTTGCACATCCACTATGGTATTATGTGAGGTGCACTGTTTGGAGAGGGTCGACTCCAGGATCTTGGTGCATTCCTCCACTTGATCTATTCTGGTGTGGAGCGATGCGATGGAGGAGCGCAGTTCGTTTCACATATCTTTTTGAAGGGAGAGTAGCATAAGCTTTAGAGTATTTTCAGAGGCTAGCTGATCTGATGCCGGTAGCGATGCTAGCGTGTCTAATTGTGTTCCCAGTTCTTCGGGTTGAATGGGAGAGTCCCAGTGTTGCTTTTTAAACATAGAGGCTTTGTTAGGGGAGAGAGCTGGTGATGGTGCGGTTCTCTTGCCGCGGTCTGTCGGAGAGGCTTGATCCACAGTAGAGTTGGGAGCTATAGTGTCCATCTCTTCAGAGTGAGGTTCACTTTCTCTATTCGCTCTGATGTTGTGAGTTGTAACACGCGGAAGTTGGGTACTTCCCTCCCTGGGCCCTTGCATGTCTTTTTTGTGAAAATAGTCAGTGAGACGGTTTGTTTTGGGAGTGGCGGTATGTGTGCCACTTCGGATATCTTGGCGTGAGTCCGATGATCGTTGTCCCCAGTGGTTAGGGCCGTCAGAAGATCCGGGGAAATTGACTGAGTGGTAAAAAGACTGCTGCTCGTTGTGTTTAGCTGTATGTGATTTGAGACATCAACGCTCAATTTTAGTGCTGTGGTCGTTAGTGGAGTTATGTTGTGTAATTACTGTGTTGTGGTAGGCAAACTGTTAATTATAGAGCAGTTGGTATTGTCAGATCCTGCGACCAGCCTGTTATCTGTAAGTTATTGGTGCAATGTCACTCTGTTTGTTATGAGCTGAACTTTAGAGTGATCCATGAGGAATAGGAGGCCACATCCGGGGCCTCAATTGTGGGATCGTCCGTGCTCTCACCTCTGATGCTTTGATATAGTACAAGAGATTACTGTATTACACTGTCCCACTGCAGCTAAGTAAATTCTTACCACTATCTATAGTCTGTGTGTTGGGGCTGTGTACCACAGGCAGAAGTCTATGAGAAGCCACAGGACAGGCCACAAGATGGCGGCGGGTACACAGTATATGCTGACTGTCAGGCTCCGTTTACCTCCCCAAAAGCCGCTGCCTTTGTCTCTGCCCGGTCACCGGTCCGGAACCTGCGCTGATCTGAATTGCCGGGTAAGCCAAACGAGTTGGGGAGAGTACCACTGGGAGATCGCGGCCGCGATCCCTGTTCGTTTTAGCTCAGGCCGCAAAATGGCGGCCGCAAGTGCCGTGAGGGAGCTGTGCACGGCGGTGACCTCTTGTCAGGAGTGCGGAGTGCTTAGTCTAATGATGCGGCAGGGGAAACCGGACCGATCCAGTAGGGACTAGGTGGACTAATCCCTCTCACCCGCCCTCAACAGTTGCGGATGCGGCTGGGCGATCCAATCGGCCTGGCGCTCCGTTTCTTCCGTTCGGCTCCTCCGGTGTTATTTTCTGTATGATAAGGCCACTGGGCATCTGATCTGGGGTGATGTGGGGTGGATGCAGGAGGACTCCCCAGGAGCATGATGGGCGCTGGAGATGTCGCTATTCATATGTTTTAGCCACTGTTTGTCCCTGGCTGAGCGGAGCTAAGGGCTCAAGCTTCCATCTTAGTCCGCAGCCGGCCACGCCCCCTTCTTTATGTTTTTTTATGGTCAGTAAAAACCAATACCGGGTGAGCTGCTCCTTCCAGGAGGTACCGCCATTCCTCCAAAGCCGACTTGATGGCCAGCAATTCCCTATCACCGACATCATAGTTCCAGCAAGATGGTGCACCACCACATTATGAGTGTCAGGTCCGAGCATTCCTAGATGAACAGTTTCCTGGAAAGTGGATTGGTCGTCGTGGGCCAGTTGAATGGCCCCCAAGGTCTCCCGATCTGACCCCCTTAGACTTTTATCTTTGGGGACATCTGAAGGCAATTGTCTATGCTGTGAAGATACAAGATGTGCAGCTCCTGAAACTACGGATACTGGAAGCCTGTGCTAGCATTTTTCCTGCGGTGTTGCTATCAGTGTGTAAAGAGTGGGAGAAGAGGGTTGCATTGACAATCCAACACAATGGGCAGCACATTGAACACATTTTATAAGTGGTCAGAAACTTGTAATAACTCATGAAAGAATAAAGTTACGTTACAACCAAGAACACCATTGTTTTTCTTGTGCAATTCCCAATAAGTGTCACATGACCCTCTTCCTATTGAAAAAACAAAAGTTGGATTCAAAATGGCCGACTTCAAAATGGCCGCCATGGTCACCACCCATCTTGAAAAGTTTCCCCCCTCACATATACTAATGTGCCACAAACAGGAAGTTAATATCACCAACCATTCCCATTTTATTAAGGTGTATCCATATAAATGGCCCACCCTGTATATGCGTTTAAAACACATTTAACAGCATCTGAGGTAATGAGCCCTTAAGCTCCTCTCACTGTGAGCACAGTGTGGCCCTTTGCTGAAGCGTGCCGCATAATTTTTCACTAGGGGGTATCCAGGGGAGCCCTAGGTCTTTCACCATTCTAACAATACCCCCTGCTTATTACTACTGTCTAGTTCTGAAGAAGCACTATAACAATCGGGTATTCTAAATGCATTAGACAACTTTGTTTCCTAATTTGCGCATGCGCGCATGGGAGCCTCCATTCATGGCATGGACTCAGAAGGAACGGCACGGGTGGCTGTTCCTTCAGAGCGCATGCGCCAGTGATGTCACTGGCTGCATGAAATGTAAATATCTACTAAATGGCGCACGTTTAGGAGATATTTTCACTACCTATAGATAAGCCTTATTATAGGCTTACCTATAGGTTAATGTCAGCAGAGGAAGTTTACTTCCTCTTTAATACATTTTAAAATGGTATGTGCGTTTTGAGCTTTGGGGTGCACAACCTAATGCAATAGGCTACGCACGCCTATGTATATATCCAATATATATACCTAATCATATATAAATGTTTGATAAATAAAATGGTTATTCCATGAACCCTATCAGCTCCATATCAATATTGCTTCAACATGTCACCACTTGGAACTGTGCCCAAGTGGCTGCTACCTTTACTGCAAAAAAAAAAATGGTGATAGTCATTAAAAATAAAGTCCCTGCACTTGTGCACCAAGTCCACCACCTCGTGTAAATACAGGTCTAATTCCTCCCTCCTGCCCAGACTAACGGAACAGATGATGTCTCTGAAAATACCAAACACCAGCTCGAATTCTGCCACACCAGTTTGCGGTTAAGCCTGGGAACCTTCGCTTTGAGCACCACTGAAACCTCCCCGCAAGTATAAGATTTGTTCTCTCAACTTATTTCCTATATTAGAATATAGGTACCTTCTGTAATAATATAAGATTTGGCCCACATATCCATTATTAAAGTATAACTAAAGGCAA
Organism: Glandirana rugosa; assembly: GCA_018402905.1. Lineage (NCBI taxonomy): Eukaryota > Metazoa > Chordata > Amphibia > Anura > Ranidae > Glandirana > Glandirana rugosa. The sequence continues at coordinate 266,843 of BLSH010253440.1, read as the reverse complement.
CATTTTTTTAGTTTTGGAAAGAGTGGAGATTGATTAGAAAACGTGGCAGCTTTTATTGTTAGTTGTGTCCCTGTTGAGGAAATTCATTCTCTCTATTTGCTCTGTTACTATTATCATTGAAAGTAAAAGAAAATCCCAAATTTGTATTGCCCCCAGAAATTTTCCAATAGGGGCCTTAGTTCTTGTGACCTGGGGGGGTCCCCAAGGAATTCTCTTAATTTGCAGGGATTTCCACTCACTTTCTGCTTGGCTATCAAACAGGAAATCTCCACAAAGGGACACAGATGGCAAAAAAAAACAACAATCTGACGGGTTATAACCCTCCCTCAGCTAAAATGAAAAAAAAAAGGCCTATAGTTCTACTGTAAATTGTTGTTACTCTTGGTGAGAGTCTAAAACAAGTTTTATATGATTTACTGTAGAGACTGTCAGAGAGGATGCCATTTAGTGCATCTGTTAAAGAATCACCACTGCATAAAAGGTTGGGCATTTAATATCAAATATGATATGGCTGTTGGCTCATGATTCATGCTAAAAAAATACAGTGTGTTTAAAAAACAATCCCCCCCCCCCTTACAATAATCACATTTTGTCGCTTCAGTATGGAATAAAAGCACACACAGTTTTTCTTTTATCCAGCTGTATTTACTCTTATAACATCCAAATAAAAGATAGAACACCAGCATGTCAGAAAAAAAATGAAAAACAGAATCACTTAGTTGGAAAAAGGATCACCCCCTTGTGTCAGTATTTTGTTGAGCAGACTTGTGCTTTAATTACAGCATTTAGTCTGTTGAGATGTCTCTACTAACTTTGCACATCTAGACTTTCCAATATTTGCCCACTCTTCTTTGCACAACTGCTCAAGTTCAGTTAAATTTGATCTTAACTGTTTGTGGACTGCAGTTTTCAAGTCATTCCACGGATTTTCAATGGTGTTTGTCTAAGCTCTGAGTAGGCTATGCAAGGACATTGGCCTCTTTCTCCTTCAACCACTATGTGGTCATTTTTGCTGTGTACTTTGGGTCATTGTCATGTTGGAAGGTAAATCGTCTTCCTATTGACAACTTACTAGCAGAGAGCAGCAGATTTTCCTCAAGAATTTGACTGTATTTTGCTCCATTCATTCTTCCTTCTATCCTGACAAGTGCTCCAGTCCATGCTGCAGAGAAACACCAGCATAATAAGATATTACCAATACTGTACTGTAGAAATGGTTTTATTTGGATGGTGATCTGCACTGGATTTCAGTCAGATATATAATTTGGTGTTGAGGTCAAATAATTAAATTTTAATCTCATCTCACCATGACACCTTTTTCCATGTGGCCTCAGAATCTTCGAAGTGTGTTTTGGCAAAGCTCAGTAGTGATGCATGTGGTCTTCTTGACAAGTGGATTTTTTCTTGCAACACTCCCATACAAGCCACATACAAATCTCTCTAAAGTGTCCCTCATTCTCAGGTTCTACAGTTGGAGGTATGGCAATAAATTTGTGCCATGTGCCATCTCCCACTGGTTAAGTTACTATTACATAGACTATACTACAAATATGAGATAATGTATTATTGTTTCTTTTCCCAAGACACGCTATCACTTTATAACATCAGCTAACTGTGTATCATCAGGTAGCACCCTCTAGTAGTGTGATGAACAGTATAGGCAAATTTAGACAGGCCTGGTTGTTTACCAGGCCTGTTTGTTTTGTTTCTGGGCTGGGAGTGGCTCTGGGTAGTGCTGTGTGACTCACAGGTGGTGTCATCAGGACCTCCCATTTCATTCCAGAAGCTCCTGGTGCTCTCTGGAAAGAGAGGTGGAGGGGGGTGGAGCCACCTGGGGTATTCTGAGGATCCCTGACCAATCCCCAATCTGGATTGGCAGGGGGAAGGCCCCCTCAAATACCCAGGGTCAGCCCAGCTGGGGGGAAGTTGCGGGGTGGAAGAGCTGGAGTGAGAGAGTGCAGAGGCTGTTGGGGCTTTTGAGGTAGCTCCCCAGTCTTGGGGGTAACCTTGGGCCTGGGCTCGGTGCAGTTGGGATCTTCTTCAAGAACACGTGAGGAGATCCTGGACCGGAGGCACAAAAGAGAGCAAGGGGAGGACAGAGGGAGAGAGCACTGCTAAGAGACTCCAGGGAGGACAACTGGTCACAGGCAGGAGGGCTGGTGAGCGAGGCACAGTCGGGAGGACTGGGGAGGCACGCCTGAGAGGACTGGGAGCTTGCAGCCTGAGATGGGTGCAGAACCAGAGAAGTGGACTGTGGTGGAAGGGGGCAGTGGAAAGGGGCAGCTGCAGCCAGGAGTGCTGGCAGGGCCTGAGGAGAGCTAACTGGGGTCCGTAGCCACAGATAGAACAGCTAGAACAAGGACTATTGCTCTTTTCTCTGCTACACCATAGGGGCCCGCGGTCCCTGCATGTAAAAGGTATTTGCTGAGGCCTGGCTGAGCAAGTGTCAGGGCTACCCATACAAATGTGCTAGCTGGTCCTCTGAACTAAGTGTCAGTAAAAAGGACTTTGCCAGTGTTCCTGGCCGTTTCCGGGTGGTGCGCGCGCATCCGTGCGCGCTCGCGCGCTCCCGTGCGCGTGCGCGCGCACGAGCCGGAAACGGCGCCAAATGGTGCCTATTTAAACCCTGGACATCCTGCACCAAGTTGCTGCTTGTTCTACAGCGTTCCAGACCTGTGAGCCTCAGCTCCCTACCTGTTCCTGTGTTTTCACCTGTTTCCTGTCTACCCGGCTTGCTTTGACCTGTTGTCCGCTACCTGCATCGACCCCGGCTATCCACGACCATCCGTTTGTCTACTCCTCTGTACCTCCGCTGCCCGCCCGTTAACGAACCTTGCCTGAACTTGACGATCCGCTTGCCTAACCCCTTTTGTACCTTTCTGCCTGCACGTTGCCAACCCTGCCTGTACGACCATTCTCCCGTTTGCACGACCTGCTGGAATCTCACTACAACATCTGTGACCATCCAGCCCTCGTGCCATCCCGCACTCTCGGGCCTCTGTCTACACTACCAGGGGTCCTTGAATCGGGTGCGCAAGAGCGGTTGTTCCCTGCACAAGACAGACTCCACCGTCAGGTACGTAACACTAAGTGATGTGCTGGAGGTGACAAAGAGTAAAAATCTGCAGCAAGTGATGTGCTGGAGGAGTGAGGAGGAGTAACTTCAAGCAAGTCTGCAGAAGGAATATGTATAGGGAGTGTACATAGCTTGCCCCAAGCCAATTACTGTTGATTCATTACTGGGCATCGAATATACTCCATACCCATTCAAGTTATATCCCTCAAAAGAAATTAAAAAAAACAAAGTTCAGTGACTGTTTCATGACTCAGAGTGCCTGAAGTGAATGCATGGCTGGCAGGGTGACAGACAATGCACAATTTTTAGCACCCCCTATAGGGGTACAACTACAATCAGATAAGGTTGCACACTTGCTTTAACAGTGTTCTTTTGTTAATGTTGCTGTATTGCTTCTTTGCTAGAGGTAATCCAGGGTTAGGACTGCAAAGCCCTTTACATTGTAAAGACCCAACAATCCTTCAACTAACAGATGGGCCAAAATAGGAGGGTGAACATTACAGTTCAAGACTCAGCAAAGTACAGCCAAATCATGTTTGGCTGTATGTCTCCTGTGGATCACAGGAGTGCAGCTTGTTCTGCACTCCTGTGACCCGTTTTCAGCAGACAACAGACTGAAATCTGCTGTCGGTCCAGTCTCGGGCAAGATCGTGACATTGCAGTGGGGATCCCCCACATGCCTGGACTGGCACCCAGCTCAGACTCTCAGTGAGCCGCTGAGAGCCTGAGTTGGCCACTCCCGCCCCCTCCACAGCCCAGCGCTGCAGTGAGTGTTATGGGGGGGGGGGGGGCAGAGCAGAGAGTGGTGACTGACAGTCACCAGCTCTTTGCTCAGGGAGCCCTGTGAACTGAGTGATCAGCGGTGTTTGATCATTTGGTTCTCAATTTTAGAGCTGGTGAGGAGGGGGAGGGGGGGCATATGCAGCATTACAACGATGCTGCATCCAGCTAGGTAAGTATGATTCTGCAAAAAAACAAAAACCTATAATGCTCTTTTAAGGAAAGGGGATATTCTTTTGAGGACATGAGGTGCTCATTCTGGACAGAGAATATAACTGGTTTACAAGAAACGTGAAAGAGGCCATTTCTGTTGAATTCAAACAACCATCTTGCCCACATCATTGTAAAATGACAGACGGACGAGAACCCTTATTGTTCTGGGAGGACATCATATGGGGTCTTCCTGAGAACGCACCTTGTGCGGCAGCTCCTGAGTGATCTGTCACCTATTGTGTCCACTAGACACAGCAGATGATTGATCAGTGTACCAACCCACTGCCGGTAACACATGATTGCTGTGACCAATCACAGCATACCACATGACAGTTGTAAACAATGAATGGCTTCCTTTCATAGCATTTATTGTATACAATTGTGTTGCTAGCTGTGAATGGTCACAGTAATCACATGGTACAGACGGTGCCAATCACAGCCCATTTGAACCATGTGATTAGCTGTGGCCAATCAGAGCTAGTCACAACAATACACAGTGTTTACACACTGTCATTCAGTAAAAACATGTGCTTAGAGCAGTGAAATTCAATGTGAAAAAAAAAATCCTGATCAACTCCCCAGAGTGGTACGGTGTTACTATGGTAACACTGTATTGCTCTGGTCACAGAATGTAGAAAAAAAAAAAATAAATAAATAAATAAATAGAAGAAAAAAGAAGAAGTATTTGTAAAAATGTAAAAAAATATATGTATATATTTTTTTACATGCTGTCACCAGTCTGTGTCCTTGGTCACTGCCACATCAGTTATATGATGACGCTGTACTGCAATGGTGAAAGTATGTAAATACATTTAAAAAATGTGAAAAAACATTTTCTTAATTTTCCAAAAAATTACACCAAAAACCACGTCATGCCTCTTACTAAATTCCTCAGACTGTCTACTTTCCAAAAAGGTAATTTTGGGGGTATTTTTACTGTTCTGGTGTTTTCGGTTCTTAAGAAATTAGACTGGCTGTAAGTACATCAGGACTGATTGATTTTTCAGATGTATATATATATATAGTTTGTGGAATCTATAACTTTCCTAAAGACTAAATAATATACATGGATTTGGGTTATTTTCACCAAAGAAATGTAGCAGAATACATTTTGGCCTATATTTATTAAGAAAGATTATTTATTTGCAACATTTTTTTTTTTTTCGAAAGCTTTATTGGTATTTCACAAATACAATGAAAAATATGAACATTGAGCAAGAGAAAGCTCTCAGCATTAGAGTTGAGCGAACCTCTGGAAGTTCGGGTTCTGCTGGTCCGTCCGAACTTCGGGACAAAGTCCGGGTCCGGGTCCGGACGGAACCCGAACGATCGCACGGACAACGAACCCCATTGAAATCAATGGGGACCCGAACTTTTATGCACAAAAATGGCTGTAACAAAGTCCTGGAAAGCCCCAGAGGGCTGCAAAAGGAAGTAAAATGGGGGTAAGGGTAGGGCAAGTGCCCTACAAAAAAATGGGGACAGGGAAATAACTGTAAATATTTTTTAAAAAATAAAAACATAAAAAAAGCAAAAATGGAGGTGAATGTGGATCATCTTCAAACTGTGTCTGAAAAGTATTAATTAATGGTAGAAGCCATATAACTGTTCTAAAATCATCTTCAAACTAGGGCAAGTGCCCTACAAATAAATGGGG
>BLSH010253440.1:211630-221722 GCA_018402905.1 Glandirana rugosa | reverse complement strand
TAAGAGGAGGAAAGGAGGGAGTGCATCCTACCAGTTATCCATAGGGATCCACAGTTGTCTACAGATTTATACCTGCAGAAGGTTATTTCTGCCTGCGCTTGTGACCCACTAGCGATAGTGAGTCCTGGATTTCTGGTAAGAGTACCCAACCATCTTTGAGCACATCGGGTGTATATACCTTGGTGAAGGATTATTAAGCTTGAGTGTCATTTCAATACATTCCGAAGACTCCGCTATATTCACTTTATAAGGGACTTTTGGGACTCTTTCTTTGGATTTAATTGATTTATTTCATGGACACTTTATCAACCTTAATAAGGATTTATTTGTTGGTCACTACCAAGAATTTTTTATCACTTTAAGTTTTTAGATTTGTGTTGTTTTGCATCATTTTGATTAATGCACAGATGATTTATACACAAAGTCTAATTAATTAATTTTCTTAGCGCAACTTTATTTATATATGTTATGTCACATGGTTTATTATCACATGATAGTTGCTGCTTTATAAGAACACCTTAGCGCAAATATTTTTTCTTATGTTTAATATATATTTAATTAGGTAGCAGCTTAGTTTATAATTTGATACACATTGCGCAGTGTATTTTTGTTTTAAATGTTTCTCTAAGAAGGATTGGCGATGGGGTCGGATTGTTGCGGTTCGGATATGGATAGGTTATATAGATTTGTGTAGAACTGAATTCTTCCGCTATGCATGAGTTGCTTTACAGTGTGGGACCAGAGGGGGTCTGTAATTGGTGGACCATTGTTTTTGCCTTTTTTACGCTGAGAGCTTGAGCCAGTAAGTGTCAGTTCTTATTACTGTGCTCATAGAAGAGTTTCTGGGAAAGGGTGTATTTTTTTCTTAGCTTTAGGCTTATCTCCTCAAGTAGGAGCTTATACTGTACTCACTTTGACGACGTCCGATGATGAAACGCGCAAGGCGGAGCCATTGTGTCATCACCCACCCACGATCCCTGGGCTGTACCAGCGGACAGGACGCCAGCCGCGGGTCTAATCGAGTCTGACTTCTCCAGCATACAAAGTGAGTACAGTATACGGCATATGGTGACACTCTGCAATTTATTCAGAGTTTCTCTCTCTACTCTGCTTTTATGTACCGGGCCCTGGGAGGTGATACACAAGCCTGATGGCAGCGGATCCCCTGGTCTTAAGCATCAGTCAGTGAGAGGGTTATACCAGAGCCATCCCTTCGGCTCCATCTGGTGGTCTATTATGTGATGTTTCATTAAGACTCATGGCACTATTCGGTCTGGCTTGTTACTGACATGCACTTTGTTACTTGCCTTCTGATCTCATCACTGGATTATTAAGATACTATATGACATATATAATGTGTGATAATACATCTGGAACTTTGTGTACACAATTTAAATATGGTTTTCATTAATACTCAATCATTTTTTGGATTGCACGGGCACTTTGCTTATATAGTATTAGTATTAATTTATTATCAATTGCATATTTTTTATCTATTTTTATATTTTCACATTCACACCTTATACTCAGCAGTCTATCACAAAACTTCTATATATTGTTTCTACATATGTTTACATTGGAAGATATTCCTTATTAGGCACCTTTTATTACACACAGTGACTCTCACGGATTCACTGCACTGGCACTTTATATTGGCATTATCAGTTTACACATTTACACTTTCTATCTATTTACTCTTCTAGCAGCACCCAAACCCAACCCCAAATCCTTTTCCCCTTGGGGTTTGGTCCTAGAATTCAGATCAAACACCATGACATACAAGGTCATTTGGATGTCAAAGATTATCTCTAAACCAACAAGAGGCCAAGTTGTCTACAACAAATAAGGCTATCAGGATATCAGCCTGACAGTAACTTCGAAGGCTTCCTAGAGAGGGAAACAGTAGCGCTATCGACACCCAACTGGGGCTACAGATTAGCCAAGAAGTATATCCAGCAAACACAGAAGTCTTCAGGCTCCTTATCAGGATCCACATTCGTCCATTAGTGAGGGGGACAATTAATTGCCCAGTGGCCTGCAGGCCAGGATATCCCCAGGTACATTCCCGGAGGCAGGATCCTCCTATTTACCTCCTGAGGTTAAAAGCCACACACACAGTGTGGCTATCGATAGCAACCAAAATTTAGTCAAATTATATCTAGATGCGGGAGACCAAGAAGTGAGGGTTCACATGGAGACCGCCTTTTAAACCCCTGTTGAAGCCAGGGCACTTACTTCTAGATCATAAGAAACCTTCCAGAGTTGAAGGATTGAATCCTCTGTCCCCTACTGCAATATTGAACTGGATATTAGTAGACCTAGAGGGGGAATAAGTGGCAGAGGCGTAGTCAGTCTGCACTCGCGCATGTCGTGGTAAACCAAGTCCGACAAGCCTTTCCCTGGAGCATTCCAAATAGTGAAGAAGATGTTGTCTCATTCGCCATCCTTCTGGATAGGACTTCCACAATGTGGGCAGGAACACTAAGGCCGTGTTCGTATGGCTAATATGCACAAAGGAATGTTCTCTGATATTCAAGTGTCAAGCTGTAATCTACCTTGTTACTACCATTTTAGAGAGACTAGCTCTAGTCTCTACTTCAGCGCTACGTAAAGGTGGCATCTGGATTGGGACATCACCCTCCAGCATGTCCAAAGCAAAATGTCCAAATACTCGCAAGCATTAAAACTGGGATGCAAGGGGCGGAGTTTGACCGCGTTCCTTAACGAGAGCGCTCTGCCGACACAGGGGGAAGACACACAGCAGACCACATGACAGTTGTAAACAATGAATGGCTTCCTTTCATGGCATTTATTGCATACAATTGTGTTGCTAGCTGTGAATGGTCACAGTAATCACATGGTACAGACAGTGCCAATCACAGCCCATTTGAACCATGTGATTAGCTGTGGCCAATCAGAGCTAGTCACAACAATACACAGTGTTTACACACTGTCATTCAGTAAAAACGTGCTTAGAGCAGTGAAATTCAATGTGAAAAAAAAAAATCCTGATCAACTCCCCAGAGTGGTACGGTGTTACTGTATTGCTCTGGTCACAGAATCTAGAAAAAAAAATTAAAACAATAAATAAATAGGAGAAAAAAGAAGTATTTGCAAAAAAAATATACTGTATATATTTTTTTACATGCTGTCACCAGTCTGTGTTCTTGGTCACTGCCACACCAGTTATATGATGACGCTGTACTGCACTGGTGAAAGTATGTAAATACATTTAAAAAATGTGAAAAAAAATTTCTTCATTTTCCAAAAAATTACAACAAAATGGGCGTCAAGCCTCTTACTAAATTCCTCAGTCTACTTTCCAAAAAGGTCATTTGGGGGGTATTTGTACTGTTCTGGTGTTTTCGGGTCTCAAGGAATGAGATTGGCTGTAAGTACATCAGGACTGATTGATTTTTCAGATGTATATATACATAGTTTGTGGAATCTATAACTTTCCTAAAGACTAAATAATATACACGGATTTGGGTTATTTTCACCAAAGAAATGTAGCAGAATACATTTTGGCCTATATTTATGAAGAAAGATTATTTATTTGCAACATTTTATAACAGAAACAATGCTTTTTTTTTTCTAAATTCTATGTCTTTTTATTGTTTATTTAGAAAAAGATTAAAAAACAGGTGATGATTAAATACCACCAAAAGAAAGCTCTATTTGTGTGAAAATGATAACATTTCTTATGGGTACAGTTTTGCATGACTTTGTCATTCAAAGCGTGACAGTGCTGAAAGCTGAAAATTGGCTTCGGCAGGAAGGGGGTAAAAGTGTCCGATATTGAAGTTGTTAAAAAGGGTTGGAAGCCTCTGAATTGGTTTTACAATATTGATTCTAATGTTGCACCTATTTTGTAAACTTAAAGTTAGTTTCTGCCTAATCATTAAAGAATAAGTGCACCTTTGGGAACATGCCACATGTTTCACACGTTTTTAGGGTAGAACGTGTTACAAGTTCTCACTGCTGCAGTCATTCCCCAACCCACCTCCTCTAGTGACAGCGAGCTGGAGGTCTTCTCTCCAAACTCGCTGTCACAATGTTTTTAAAAAATGCGGCCACGTGGGGCTCCACCCACCCGACCGTGTCATTCATTCACAGAGTTATGTGAATGAATGAACTACAAGTCCAGATAGCTGTTGCGTCTTTTTAATCTTGTAGTTTTCAAGGAACTACCAGGACTCTCTTGAGCTCTCTAGATAGATCATTGTTTCTTCCTGTCGGTGTGTAACTGCCTGCTCGTAGGACATACGAGCAGACAGCTCATACAAGCAGTCTGAAGGAGTTCTGCATTGCACTCAAGATCTGCTGACTGTGGGTGCAATGCTTTGCAGGCTGCTAGTAAAAATAAATAATTAACATTTTTTTTTTTAGCTGCAAAAGGGTGTACATTTATAATTTTTTTTAATATAACGGTGAACTGAATCCTTTAACCACTTGAGCTGCAGAAGGCTTTACCCCCTCCATTACTGGGCCATTTTTTGCTATTTCGCACTGCGCTACTTTAACTGGTAATTGCAGGAGCATGCAACACTTTACCCAAATTAAATGTAAGTATTTTTTTCACAGAAATAGAGATTTCTTTTAGTGGTATTTGATCACCACTGGGTTTTTTTTAATTTTTATTGTATAAACTAAACAAGACTGAACATTTTGTGAATTTTTTTTTTACTTTATATAATATATACAGTATCTCACAAAAGTGAATACACCACTCACATTTTTGTAAATATTTTATTATATCTTTTCATGTTGCAACACTGAAGAAATTGAACTTTGCTACAACGTAAAGTAGTAAGTGTACAGATCGTATAACAGTGTAAATTTGTTGGTTCATGGTTCCCTCAATGAACTGTAGCTCCCCAGTGCCGGCAGCACTCATGCAGCCCCAAACCATGACACTCCCACCACCATGCTTGACTGTAGGCAAGACACACTTGTCTTTGTACTCCTCACCTGGTTGACGCCACACACGATTGACACCATCTGAACCAAATAAGTTTATCTTGGTCTCATTAGACAACAGGACATTCCAGTAATCCATGCCCTTAGTCTACTTGTCTTCAGCAAACTGTTTGCAGGCTTCGTCTTTAGAAGAGGCTTCCTTCTGGGACGACAGCCATGCAGACCAATTTGACGCAGTGTGCAGCATATGGTCTGAGCACTGACAGGCTGACCCCCCATCCCTTCAATCTCTGCAGCAATTCTGGAAGCACTTATACATTTATTTCCCAAAGACAACCTCTGGAGATGACACTGAGCACATGCACTCAACTTCTATGATCGACCATGGCGAGGCCTGTTTTGAGTGGAACCTGTCCTGTTAAACTGCTGTATGGTCTTGGCCACCTTTCTGCAGCTCAGTTTTAACAATCTTCTTATAGCCTAGGCCATCTTTATGTAGAGCAACAATTTTTTTTTTCAGATCCTCAGAGAGGGTTTTTTTGCCATGAGGTGCCATGTTGAACTTTCAGTGACCAGTATGAGAGCGATAACACCAAATTTAACACAGCTGCTCCCCATTCACACCTGAGACCTTGCAACACTAATGAGTCACATGACACCAGGGAGGGAAAATGGCTAATTGGGCCAAATTTGGACATTTTCACTTAGGGGTATACTCACTTTTGTTGGCAGCAGTTTAGACATTAATGGCTGTGTGTTGAGTTATTTTAAGGGGACAGCAAATTTGCACTGTTATACAAGCGGTAAGCTCACTAGTTTACATTGTAGCAAAGTGAAATTTCTTCAGTGTTGTCACATGAAAGGATATAATAAAATATTTACAAAAATGTGAAGAGTGTACTCACTTTTGTGAGATACTGTATTTTTAAAAAAATCTAATTTCCTCATAAATTCAGGTCACTGCTCCATGGCTTTGGTAAAACAAAATATAAAATCCCAATAAGAGTATAATGATTGGTTTGTGTGAAAGTCATAATGTCTACAAAGTATGTTATAAATATTGAAATTTGTATTAATTTATTTTTTATAGACATAATGGCGGTGATCAGCGACCTATAGTGGAACTATTATAGTGCAAAGGTCAATCTGACACTGGGTGGAAATGGACACTGACGTTACCAATGGCACTAATACAGAGATCAGCGATAATACTTTCCTGACACAGAATGACAGCATATACGTATGGGTAGGCTCTGCCCCAGCCCCTTTTCCAGGACTGGTTACACTATAAAAGCAGGTCTCCTCCCTTTGGCCTCATTCTCTTTTTTTCCTCACTGCTCAGCTGGTAATACTACTGCTAAGGAGCAGACTTTTTTTTTTCCCCTCACCTGGCCCGATTCATCAGGCCCATCCACACAGGTTCAGCCTCTTTCCTGTGGCAACGCTCCCCTCTGTACAGGTTGAAAGATCTTCCTTATGGGGGAGGCCATGCCCCATATAGTCCAGGATTGGAGGATGCAGGCAGCTGGTCTCTAGGAATGGCTCCTTCATCAAAGTCTCCATGGATGGACATTCAGCAGACTGCCTATTTGCCATAAGGCATGAAGTTGGTAAGGTACCACATGGTGCACAAATCTATAGTATGCAGCAACTGGTATGTGGCTGGGAGTTTCGGCAGTTATATGCGATTAATCTATGCCACTAAGCAGAGATCACACTGGGAGACTGCTGGTTTCTCCATTGTATGTCAGTCTATTGCTAAGGATTCACAGGCTGTGGTTTGTGTCCACAGGACTGCTAATCATTGAGCTGATAGCAGGTGTTGCTGTGATAACTGAGCTGAATCTTTCCTAGGAACTAAAGCAAAGCCTAGTGCTCTGCAGGCTTCATTACTGTGTACTATGATCTAATGCTTGTTTGTGAGTATATCCTTTGCACGGGATTGTCTAAGGTATGTTAACTTACTAGTGCTAATCGTCTGAGTTCTGTTAACTCTTACTGCTTTGCATGTGATTTTTATTGATGCTACAGCACTGATAACTGATATGAGTTTATTTACTGCTATACAAGTATGTGTTAGTTCTTATGCCTAGATCCTTTTACTGTTAGGATCAACTTGTGTGGCTTCGGCCTGTAACATCTCAGACTTGCATGGGGGTCTGTTTTCTGCTGGTCATCAGGAACTCCTTGGGTATTGCGACTGGCTGCGATTATCTGGATGGCGGGCTCTTGGATCTCTTGGCATATGGCAACAACCACAGGGGTGAATGGTGATCTGATCCTGCAATGAGCTGCAAATAAAAATGTGGTCTGGGGGGCTACTTGGGGCCTATGGCCACATCACCCTGAATACACCTGATTGCAGCTGGTCTATGAGGCTAAGCAGGGTTGTGCCTAGTTGGTATCGGGATAGGAGATCACCTGGGAATACCAGGTGTTTGTAGGATAAACCGCAGGTGTGATTTAGGGAATTGTAGTGGTTTACTGCTAAAGTTTAGCAATACTTACAGATATTATATCTCCAGTCCTTCAGCTCGTGTGTGAGCCAGGAACAATCAACTTGCATAGAGACCAACAATGTCAACTAAAGGTGAGAGAAGGTAAGTACATCTTAAAAAAAAAAAAGAGTGCACAATATGGGCATAAAGGGTTACAAAGTTCCCCAGCCCTCAACACCAGCACCACTTTCCAATAAAAGAAGAAGCAACCTGATCCTTCACAGGGACAGGCCCTCTTTAACCTGATGGAGGCGCTAGGGAGTTAATTGCCCGAAGAGGCAAACTATGGAGAGCTCACTACAACAATTATTGTGAGCAATATTGGGCTTGTGGTGGCTGTGTGTCTGTCAAGATGCAATACCAAATCGCAGGCCGGAGGAAGCAGCAAATAGTGGGGTAGAGACGGTGAAGATCTAGAGTCTCTAATGGTCCATAGTAAGCCAAATCAGACAGCTGTGTGATTTAAAGGTGACCTCTACTTCAGAAGCAATTGGCTGAGAAGTATGTATCAGACTAGCCAGATATGCCAGCCTCAGAAAATGGATGCTTTGACTATTTCCAAAGGACTGTGTGGATCGCTGTTTGCTAAGCCTCAGTTATGAAGCCAATCAAACGACTAAAGTTTGTTTAAAGGGTACCTCTGCCTGAAAGGCACCTCTCAAGCAGTCCTCATCAGAGGAGCCAAGAGTGATGTTCTGCCAGTGGAACAGGCAATATCCTTTGCAGTTGCCCTGAAACAATGAATAGTTGTGGAAGGAAGAAGGTTTATACTACTAGTAAGTAGTGTTTTGTGGCCTGCTGTTGAGCTCATCTCGATAGCCTGCCAGTCCGGATCTCCGATTGGATCAAAACAAAGTTTGATCAGTAAGGAACTCTCTAGGATATCTGATCCATGAGTAAGAATGCAGTGGTCATTAAGGCAGCTCAGCCAGGAAGATGGCAAGACTGTATGCCAAAGCTCTAGTAGTGTGGGATGATCAGTTAACCCTTACGGTTTATCCAACAGATGACACATATCTCCACTAAGTCAGAATGGTGACTGGCTAGGGGAGAGCCAGCAATATCGAGAGGGAGGATTAATCCCTTATGGGAATCGCCGATGACAAGAGGATAGCCAAAACGCAAAGTAACAAAGGTGGCGCAGGTGATAGAGCACCTAGCTTGCAAGCGAGACCTCTTGAGTTCAAGACAGCATGGAGTGACAAGTTAAACCTGGGATAAATTATAGAGGATAATGGAAGGGTCCATAATCCTTTTATATTTTTTTTTCCCATGAAATAAGTCTCTATTGAAAATGGTAAAATAGGGGTACAGGCAGGGGTTGATATAATACAGATAACAGTAGTACATATAACAGAATAGAACAGTTCGGCATTATGCAACATACTTTGTAGCATTATGTTTGAAAGTATCAGCTGGTCTTGTTTTGTTGAAACCTAGGATGTTAACATACTTAGTGGCCTAGAGAAACAATTTTTAGTGTATTGTTCTTAGGAGGGGTGATTGTTTTCCATTCCGTCTGTGGTGGTTTAAGGTGGATTCAAGACGTTTTTTCGGGGGGGGGGGGACATTTTCTTATAGTAAGGGTGGCATAGTCTGGGCGCGGCAGTGCATGGTTTGAATGGGACAAAGTATGTGAAGGGATGTTTTGTTGTTGGAAATTTCAAAATTTTGTGTGATTAGTGTGCTAATCAAGGGGGAAGAGAGGGGGAGGTGGGAGTGGGGAGAGTGCGACGTAGTAACTGTTGGTAGATCATAAGAAACCTTCCAGAGTTGAAGGATTGAATCCTCTGTCCCCTACTGCAATATTGAACTGGATATTAGTAGACCTAGAGGGGGAATAAGCAGCAGAGGCGCAGTCAGTCTGCACTTGCGCATGTCGTGGTAAACCTAGTCCGACAAGTCTTTCCCTGGGGCATTCCAAATAGTGAAGAAGATGTTGTCTAATTCGCCATCCTTCTGGATAGGACTTCCTCAATGTGGGCAGGAACACTAAGGCAGTGTTCGTATGGCTAATATGCATGAATATCAGGAATGATCTCTGATATTCAAGTGTCCAGCTGTAGTCTACCTTATTACTGCCATTTTAGAGAGACTAGCTCTAGTCTCTACTTCAGCGCCATGTAAAGATGGCATCTGGATTGGGACATCACCCTCCAGCATGTCCAAAGCAAAATGTCAGAATACTCGCAAGCATTAAAACTGGAATGCAGAGACTTCCGGTTCCGGTGCCACATGAAGAGGTAGCGTGAAGTGGCGGCTCCGGTCCCCAGGCTTATAAAACCCGCAATAACTCAGCCACGGGCGACTTCTCCACGGCTCACATCCTCTCATCGCCTCCTCTCCTACACTCGGCACCTCTTCAGCGGGCACCGACTCAATAACGCCCAAAATATTCGGACCCCTGGCCTCGGCGGTGAAGTGCGATGGAGAAGTACACCGTGGCCTTGGCCTTCAGAGACGTAAGGTCAAAATTACGAACGCTCATAAGACTGTAAAACGAAACCTGTACGACCTCCCACTACAGGGTTAGGTCTACGGTAGAAATGTACCGCGACTTCATCTCTGATCTCGATCAGAGAGATTTTACCGTCATTATTCCATCTGATGTCGACCTGTGAACTTATAGTCTCTAGTAAGGACTATAAGTACGTATAATCGGTATGCTTGTGAC
>BLSH010253440.1:199941-210347 GCA_018402905.1 Glandirana rugosa | reverse complement strand
CTTGGCCGTAGTAGAGAATCCAAATGCCCTCAGGATGTGGCGCTTCCCCTCTCACCTGGCGGGAAACACTGAACTCCGGGAGGTGATCCGCAAAGCGTGGGAGGAATTTCATCACACGAATTCGGCACATGCAGGGGACCCCACACTTTTCTGGGATACCGCGAAAGTGGTGATAAGGGGTAAAATAATTGCGTTTGCGGCGGCACACAAAAAAAAGACTAATCAGCAATACGAGGAGGCTAGTGCAGCTCTCCGCGTAGCGCAAGAGGCCCTGAACAAGCACAACACCCCCGCCTCTAGGCAATGCTGGAAAGAGGCAAAGGAAAATTTTGACTTGTGGGCTGAATCCCGCGAACTATATTACTACTCACGAACCCAACTCCAATACCACAAGTTCGGCAATAAGCCGGGCAAACTTTTGGCACGCTTATGCAAAGGTCCCTACACCCCTGCTCATATAGCATCTCTGAAGCGACCGGACGGCTCACTAACACAAAATTCGAAGGAGGTTATCTCTGCCTTAGAAGAATTCTACTCTAACCTTTATAGCGATGACCCAATAGATGAACCCCTGGCGAAGTCGCTTCTCGACAAAACTGGAATGCAAGGGGCAGAGTTTTACCGCATTCCTGAATGGCTGCTTAACGAGAGCGCTCTGCCGACACAGGGGGAAGACACCGACCTGACACCTGCAACTGGCAAGCCACACAGCTCCAAACGGCACCACATACACCCACAACTCGCCTGGATGTCCTGTAGGAGGAATACAAAGCCGCCTAAGACTCGCCACCTCACGAACTTCTACAGCTTCTCAAGGCCGCACAGAGAGCAAGATGGTGCCGGACCGGGGGGACAGAGAGCTCACACACACCTCCCCGCTGCACTCTGCACTGGAGGAGGTAGACACCGAACAGATGGACAGCTCCACGCCTGTTGGCTCCATCAACAAGGACAGGCACAAAAGAGTGGCCTCATCACCCTTCCCCTCACCACAACACACGGTAAGAAAGAAGCTCATCCACACCCAGGGCTCTGAGAGGGAGGGGGGAGCAACGAGGAAGAAGAGGGAGAGGCAAAGATGACTGATTCCCTAGCCAATGCTCCTACCACAGACAACACTGTCTCAGAGCATACACTTAAACAAATGCTTGTAATGCTACAAAAAGGGATACAAAGGGACATCTCCAGATCTATATCCAAAATCCAATCCCAAGTAGATGTTCTGGGAGACTGAACAGATGAGGTGAAAAAGCAATTGACAGAATTTACCCAAGTATATAATGATCTGGTTGATGCCCACCGTGACCAGGCCAATGAGCTCCAAAAAGCTTGCGGATTTAGAGGACCGTTCCAGAAGGAACAATCTCAAAATAAGGGGGATCCCTGAGTCAATACACCCCACAGACCTGACACAGTACCTGCAGACCCTTTTCAGCACCCTAGTACCTATGCTCACACCGCAAGAGCTTATCATAGACAGAGCTCATAGAATCTTCAAGCCCCCACATGTCCCAGCAGAAAAACCCAGGGATGTCCTACTTGGCATACATTTCTTTGCTACCAAAGAAATAATACTAAGAGTAGCTAGAAATGCCTCACCGTTACCAGAACCATACAGCCATCTACGCAGACATTTCGGCAGCCACCGCACAAAAGAGGAAAGGGCTGGCACCCGTCACTAAGGCCTTGCAGTAACTGAAAATCACTTGCAAGTGGGGTTCCCCCACCAAGCTAATAGTGACACATCTAGGAAAAACCACCACTATAACCCAGCTCAAACAAGGGATGAAACCGCTCCATAACTGGGGCTTCCATCCCTTACCTGCAAACGGGGCCCCCAGCCGCTCCAAGCCTAACCAACTGCAAAGTGACTGGCGCACTGTACCGAACAAATGAGTTCCATATTGTTCAGGCCAGGTAAGGATGACAAAAAAAATATTGGCCCCCTGTGTTAGCGGCCCTATTCATTGTGTTTTAACTGTAACTACTGTTGTTTCTCTCCCAGCTAATTGTAGGGATTGATTCTCCCCCTCCCACCATGAGGCGTACTAAGTAGGCATAGTCAACCCTCATTTCTATCTTCCCATCTTTCCTCTATTCCTCCTCTATCTATCCTCCTCCCTCACTCCTCCCTTCCTCTGACGAAGAGAGCGCCAGTGTCTCCACAAGTACCACTCTCTGTATATATATATATATATATATATATATATATATATATGAGTTATTTTATGTTCTCCACATCGCTACGATCAATGCACAAGAGAGAAGTGATCTCCCCTTGCGTTGTGAGCACAGCTACAGATCCTATAGTTTCTCGCATAACCTCCCCATAACTCTAAAAATTCTTTCCCTTAACGTCAAGGGCCTGAACAGTCTCTATAAATGATCGCTCCTCTGGAGAGAAGCACTTGCATCCAAATGCAAAGGGATTTGCATCCAAGAAACCCACTTCAATCATAACAACCCTCCTAAATGGGCGGCACAGTGGTGTAGTGGGTAGCACTTTCGCCTGGTAACAAAAGGGTCACTGGTTCGAATCCCAACCACGACACTAACTGCCTGGAGTTTGCATGTTCTCCCTGTGCCTGCGTGGGTTTCCTCCGGGTACTCCGGTTTCCTCCCACACTCCAAAGACATGCTGGTAGGTAAATTAGATCCTCTCTAAATTGTCCCTAGTATATGTATGAATGTGAGTTAGGGACTTTAGATTGTAAGCTCCTTGAGGGTAGGGACTGATGTGAATGTAAAATATATATATGTAAAGCGCTGCGTAAATTGACGGCGCTATATAAGTACCTGAAATAAATAAATAAATGCACCCACCCGTAATTCCCTCACATCTTCACAGCAAGTATGACCTCCAAAAAAAGAGGTGTGATGAGTGCAGTGAAAAACACCATAGCATTCCAGGCGATCAAAGTGGAAGCAGATCCCAATGGCAGGTTCCTAATAGTATCCACCATTTGCAACAACGCTAGAATGACTATTGTTAACGTTTACACCCCAAACAATCCTTCCCCGAAATTTTACAAAACTCTCTTGAAAAAAATCCAGTTGTATAAATCCCCTCTTGTTCTCTGTGGAGACTTTAAGCCCTTGAATCCATTGACTCCTCGAATCCCATCTGCAAAAAGACAACATCACTGGCATCCTTTGTAGCTGAAGAGAACCTCTATGATGTGTGGCGATGTGCTCATGGCGCTGAGAGGGATTATACCTTTTTCTCGCCCGCTCATGGGGTATACTCCAGAATTGATCTTTCTCACAGATAAGCATACCTTACAGAGAGTTTTGAGCCCCTCAATTGGAGTTATTACGTGGTCAGATCATACCCCCTGCACATTTGACATAACGCTTTCTAACACCCACAAAACAAATACGCCTTGGAGAGTCCACTCCTCGCTTCTTAGTGACCCACTATACAAGCCCCTTCTCAAAAAAGAACTGAAATTCTTTTTTGAAACCAACGTTACGCCAAACATGGACCCTGTCCTATTATGGAACACACACAAAGCAGTCATCAGAGGTCTATTGATCAAATTATCGGCCCAAGAGAAAAAGTGACGCACACAAAGAATCACGACACTCACGGAACGCATTAGAACACTAGAAACCCAAAATAAATTTAAATTTGACCCCAAAATTGCTGACATTCTAAACTCCCTCTGATCCCAATTAAGCTCACACTTGAAGCAGGGATACGACTTCTACAGACGTCTTAAATTGACTTCATATACCTCAGGTAACAAGCCCGGAGCATACTTAGCCAGGCAATACAAATAAAGAGCGATCAAAGCCAAAATTCCATACCTCACAGGACCTGATAAAAAAAAAAATCTCTAGCCCAGCGGACATTGCGGAGCAATTCCGTAACTATTTCACAACTTTATACAACCTAAAAGACTCCGACCCCGCCTCAGCCCCCCCATAGCAAGGATATATCCCAATTCCTACGTAGGATCAAGCTACCCTCACTCTCCCCTGAACAACTGCAGACCTTCTCGCCCCCCTTCAATGAACAAGAAATTGATAATGTAATCTCCTCACTACCACTCCACAAATCCCCTGGCCCGGACAGCTTCTCCAACGAAGTCATATCCCTATTATAAAGTATTTTCTACCCACTTAACGCCCTTCCTGACCAAGGCCCTAAAGCAGATAGCAGACACAGGCCACCGCCCCTCTGAATTTCTCAAATCTATCATAATTATGATACCCAAACCTGGAAAACCCGCGAACACTCCAGATAACTATCGTCCTATCTCCCTGTTAAATACTGACATAAAAATATATGCAAAACTAATCTTGAATAGAATGGCAAAAATCAACCCCCTACTGGTCCTACCAGACCAAGTGGGCTTCGTTTATGGCAGGCAAACATCAGATGGCAAAAAATATGGGTATAAATGTAGAGCGCTAAAATTCACACAACATTTAAATATATATGCAATAGTGCATTTCTGAACGATATCCAGGTATAGGAAGTAGTATACCGTGACAGCTAGGTGAGGCTAAATAAATGCAAAGGTGTGTAGCAGTGCCCCTTCACCAGTCACTCCAGCCTCTCACCTCACAGATTCGACCTCCCAGAGGTCACAGCACTTTTAGAAGCAAGCCTTCGCACTTCCAGCTTCCACCATGCATTTTATTTGGAACCGCATCAAATCCACAAATCGCATCAGGTCCATAAAAATCGCATCAGGTCCATAAAAAATAAACACCAGATCTAATGCTCTCTGTCATAACTTTAATCACAACATAAAACACTCACATTGTGTAGTGCTAATAGATCCAAAAAATACAACTCAGAATCAGATAGGTACAGTATATCAAATATGCATACAATAATAAATGATGTGAGAAAACATCATAATATCACTCAAATAAGTGCTTAAATGGTGAAATTACATAAAACTCAGTAAAAAAACAAGAATTATTCAACATATATCAGTCCAAAAAAACGTGCTTGAATAGTGAGATAAAAAAATAAAAAAAATAAAAAATTCAGCAAGAAACGTCAGGTTTGAGAGAAGGGGTCCATAGACAGACAGATCTGATACGGAGAACCCAATCGTGGAAAGCAGAGAGGTATCAAACAGGTGCTTCTAAAATCCTTCACCAGCCTCACTGGCCTCTCACCTTAAAATAGAGATAAACTCGCTTGTTTCCCCACTCAGGGATGCATCATCTCAATACCACTTGGTCTCCAATTCGATCAAATAGCTCCATTAGTTCCAAGATTCGCAAACCGGTATATATAAAAAAGGAGCAGAGATCTAATGCTCTCAGTTTAAAACAATTTATTGCCCCAATAAAACAAGTAATACACTTATGAGATCCAGCACTATAAAGCCGTGCAAGCTGGTAACAACGTGTATTGCAATAGCAGCAATGAGACATGTGAGCGCAGGCTCCTCCCCTATACGCGTGTCGTCACCTCATTGGACTTCCTCAGTAAGGGGTGGACACCTCAGGCATAGCACTTCTCTTATATTGTAAGCCCAGTACTTCCTGGGCAGTGGCAAATGCTAATGAGCAAATGACACACAGCTAACCAACATCTCCTAAAACTGTCAGCAGTGAATGTACTAGCCACCGGAAGCGGTCATCGGCAACTGGACGGGGACATGCAGATAACAAAAATGCATGCTGGAGAAGGGGACAGCAATACTGATAATTATTAATAAATTTGATAGTTTAATAAAAAAATATAAAATATATTTATATAGAACCCCCCTTTCAGGTTCTAAACAATAGAGCCTGTTCTAAAACGCATTTCCCCATTGCTGCTACTGTTACAATTACAAAGTATTTAAAACAACATTAAAAACTTAGCACCTTAATTATACTATCAATCACCCATACAGAATGACATAAATAAAAGGATCAATGACTATAAGCCCAGGACCACCTGCACATAGATCTGATTGCAAACACACACTGATCTAACTATCACTAATGAAACAGTTGAGGTCGAAGTCATTGTTAAGCCCCCTAGGGGTCAAAACCTTAGCCTCAAAAATCCAGAAGGATTCTCTTCTGCTCAACTGTCTCACATAGTGACCTCCTCTCCAGTGTTGTTTCACCAATTCAACCCCCCAAAACTTTAATGAATCTAATTTTTTGCTGTGTACCAATTTAAAATGTCTGGACACACTATGTGTTTCAACCCCCCCTCCGAATGTTCCTAACATGCTCTTCGACTCTAATGTGCAATGCTCTTGATGTGCGCCCAATGTATTGAAGACCACATCCACATTCAAGAGCATACACCACACCAGTCGACTTGCATGTGATTAAGTCTCGAATAGGATACTCTCTACCGGTACTAGTTGCCACAAATCCCTTTCTTTTCTTAATATTGGAACCCAGTGAACAATCCAAACCAATTCTGTTTCTTTAAGACAGGAGGATCTATTACTCCAGGTACCACCATATCCCTTAAGGTGGGTGCTTTCCTATAGACAAAGCCTGGATGAGCAGGTATATGAGGCCCTAATACTCTGTCCTTCCTAAGGATATGCCAATGCTTTTTAATGATTTTCTCTATTTGTCTAAATTGAGCATTGTAGTCTAAAATCATCTTATATTCAATGTTGTCATTATTCCTTTTCGGTCTATCCTTACCTAATGTTTTACGATCTATTTTTGACACCTCCAACCTGGTATCCTCAATATCCCTAGGATGATAACCTTTTTCAATAAATCTGTCCGAAAGGATTTTGGATTTATTCAAAAATACTTCATTACTAGTACAATTTCTCCTCAATCTGACAAACTGCCCCCTTGGAATGTTTTGTAGCCATGTCCAATGGTGGCAGCTGTCCAGCGGTAAATAGGAATTTCTGTCTACCTCCTTAAAATGGTTACTTAAAGCAATACGCCCCCTATCTTTATAGATTTCCAAGTCAAGGAACACAATACGCTCCTCACTGATATTCTAGGTGAGCTGAATGTTCCTTGTATTGGAATCCATTTTATGCTTAAATGTAGCAAAACTATCTCGATCGCCCCTCCAAACAATCAAGAGGTCATCTATAAACCTCTTATAATACAAAAGTTGGGGAGGGCAATCACTCAAAATCTCTTCAAATTCCCAACAGGCCATGAAGAGGTTTGCGACACTCGGTGCGAACCTTGCCCCCATCGCAACACCACATATCTGTAAAAAATATTCCCGCTTGTACCAAAAATAATTGTGGTTTAAACAAAACTTTAAACATTTGACAATAAATTTTTGATGTTCCGCTGTCAAGTCTGAGGAGGCTAAAACCCATCTAACTGATCTGACAGCCTCATTATGCCCAATGATAGTGTAAAGAGAACCTATGTCAGCCGTCACAAAAAGGCAAGCATCTATATCATCCAAAGACTTCAAGCCCTGGATAACGTGCTTTGTATCCTTGATGTAGGCATCTGTGGTCGCCACCAGGGGCTGCAGGAAAAAAAATCTATTTATTGCCCTACCCTTGCACAGACCGACTCTATACTGTTGATAATAGGCCTCCCTGGGGGTCTCAGAGGGTCCTTATGCAGCTTAGGTAAGAAATATATTATGGGGGTCTTACAACTCGTAGGGTTCAGATATGAACCTCTTTTTTAGATAATACACCTTTCTTATCTCCTAGTTTTATCAGTTTGTTTAATTTAGCTTTATATACATTCATAGGGTTACTTTTTAATTTGCTATAGGTGTTAGTATCGCTTAATTGTCTTTCCATTTCCTCCTCATAGTATTCCCTACTCAAAACAACCAGCCCTCCACCTTTATCCGCCAGTAGTATCACTACATCCTTCCTGGTCTCAATATCTTTTATTCCCTTAGCCATCCACTGCGGATTGTGTGCTTTTTTAATATTCAAATTTTCCACATCCTCTACCACCAGACTTTTAAATACATCCAAAAACTTATTGTCACTTATCGGGGGGTTAAACGCAGATCTATTTTTTAGAGTAGAACACCTAAGGTGCATACTCACTGGAGGTCTACTATCAGGTTTAGATAAAAAATACTTTTTTTGATTTAAACGTCTCATAAATTTATTGATCTGAACATACGTATCAAATTTATTCTGATTTTTTTGAGGAGCATACTTCAAACCTTTATCCAGCAACTTCATTTCATCCTTATTTAATTCCTTTCCACTGATATTAAAAATTCCCTGACCTATTGGAACTTTCTGTTTTTGTTCTCTTCTACCTGCTCTCCTCCCTCTCATTCTCTTCTTTTTCCCTTGAGAGGGCTCTCGACAGTATATAAATTCTGCCGGGGGCCCACCCCATTCCCTAAAAACTCATTCTGCTCATGGTTATAAGTTTGATCATACAAAGGGGCAAATCTATTATGCAGGTGCACCCTATAAGGGCTCTGATAAGAGTCATATCTCGAATATCCATGTTCATAGTGTCCCCTATTAAATCCTCCACGGCCATTACCATTCTGATAAGTTCCTTGTTGATAAGGGGCTGGGTTAGCATGGGGTCCTCCCCCTTGTCTCCCCCTACCCCTGAAATTAACTCTGAAAGGTCTTCCTCCCCTCCATTCACCTTGAGGGGCTCCAGATTGATGGTACACCATAGATGGCTGGCCCCCACCATCCCTGGTAACCCCCTTTGATGCATTCGAGGGTGCATTACCTCCATTAGATTTAGGTATTCCCCTGGGAGGGATTTCCCTAGTGGGTGTACCTTCATGGGAGGGGGGGTTGTATCCTCCTCTTTAACATTACGCTGCCATTTAAAGACATCATTTTTCTCAAAATCTTCCCTATCCCTTATGAACTTTTTTCTTTTTTTCTCTTGAGTATCTCTATCTATTTTTTCAATCTTTTTCTTCAGATCTCCTGATAATTTAATAAATTCAGGTGTGTCTTTACTTTTCTCAATCTTATTTTTACTTTCAAAAGGTTTTTATTGGTTTTTACAAAAGAGTAAACAAATTGTAGCAGTACCATATAACATCAGAAAATTGAAATGCAATATGAGTATATCGACAGTTGTAGTACCTTATTTGATTATCCCTGATTTAGATAGCAACCTTGAATATGTTAGGGTTCCTTCGTGGATTTATAACATATAAATATGGTCAAAGGATAATACAGACAGAAAGAACCTCCCCTGCCACCAAGAAGGGTGTAATGGGGGGTTTCCTTCCCTCCAGGCACCCCGTAAAGGGAGCATTCTGTGCCCGAGGGGGAAGGAAGACCCACAAATATAAAATGATGTCCGTTGACTCAGTAGGAGTGTGGAATGAGGTAAACCAGGTGAAAACCCCCAGTTGGGTTGAATGGCCCCATTTGGGAGATAATCTAAATAAGGACCAAGAGTAATAAAGAACTTGTGCTAGCTGCAGCTACGATGAGTGAAAGGAGCAAAGGAGAGAAGAGAAAAAGAGAGGAGAGAAGAGGGAATGAAGCCTCCTGCGTTGACTAATGATAGTATTGACTATTTATGGATTTTAACCTGGAATGAATGAGATTCCAATGTATTCTGCCCAGGGTTCCCAGATTGCTTCAAATCTTTTGGTGGTGTCCGATAGGATGCTGGACAACTTTTCCTGGGACATAATCCATGAAATTTTCCTAACCGTTGCAGCAAAGGATACCCTTGGTTTTTTCCATGCCCTGGCAAGGGAAAGTTTAGCCCCAGTTAATATGAAATGGACCAACTTCCTGTTGGACTTGGATAAGTTAGGGATATGGCCGTTCAATAAAGCTATTTTTGAGGATCTCAATCTTATTTTTAATCTCTTTAATCTGATCCTCCAAAATTTTCATTTTCAATCTTTTACGTGCTAATAAAAATACCATTAATTCTTTCCCTTTATCATTGAAAAATAAAAAAACAATTCCTCATAGACTCCTCATCTTCAAGACCATCATTGGGGGGGGGGGACATCCCAACGTAGTTGTCTTGGAACTAAATCATTTGCTATATATTGCTCAAAAGTCACTATGTCCCACCATGCTCTGGTCTGTTTATCCATTAAGTGACCTAGGTTTTTAATTGCAATATTTCTTTATTGGTTATAGTCAAAACATAACAAAGTATACTACGTGGTAGACAATAAATACATTCCAGAGAAAGACGTAGTAAGAACCCATGTGGTTGTACCATAGAGAAGTAGTATACAATATAGAGTAATATAATGGGTACAGTGTTCACTATACAATGACATATTATACATTTAGACGATTTGGTCTAATCTGGTAGTTCCTTGTTGTATATTTTTTACTTCCCCCCAATCCCGGCACCCCTTTGGGAACATACTGTGCCTTACGGGGTGGGGGGATAACTTATAGAAGTTGGGAACTCCCCAGTGGCAACAGGTGGTCAGGGTGCACGCATCATATGAAACAATACAAAACTGATATTGGTTATTTCTTTATAACGTTAATTTTTGGATC
>BLSH010253440.1:175632-186508 GCA_018402905.1 Glandirana rugosa | reverse complement strand
AAGGTGTGACGTGACTACCAGTCCGGACGCCCTAGAGGCTTCACCAGCCTATACCCAAAGGCGTTTTTATTTCATCTTTCCGGTAAGCCTCCACTCTGAAAGGATTGGAGTTTTATTTATTCAACCCACATTGCCGGCTCGCTGCGGACTACACATCCCGCATATCAGCACCATTCAGTAAACTGCAACACAGTTTTGCTTTTGTGGACTCTTGGATAACTCTGTGTGGACATTTCACTATCACTGCATTCCCAGTTTATATACACAGCTCTATTTGCACATTATATATGCACAATTGACTGGAAACAGGACTTTTATATGGACTTTTATATTCCTAACACTTATACTATATATTGAGTTTACATGAATATTTTTCTCTTCCTTTCTTTTACTGTATGTTATAGTACCTATATGCACCAGTTTACTTAGCGTATTCTTGCACTAAAGGCTCATAGCCTTATGGATTAGCACTTTACTTGATATATTTGCACATCAACCTAAAGAGTATTACTTATCATATGGTTTAGCGCCACCCACACATAAACGCATTAAATATAGGTTGAACGACATTAAAGGGGTCTTACATGCATAAGGCCTCTTATGCCCTGATCCCGGGGGCTTTACCGTTGTCAGGGGTTCCGTTCTATGGAAACCACCCAATCCCCCTTTTGTTTTTTTGGGGGTGTCTCCATGGGCTGGGGCCAGATGGGACGGCAGCTATTTCTTCACAAGTGGAAGACTTCTAGGGTTTTTGGTCAGTTTCAAGACCTTTCTAAAGAATAGATTTCAAGTTGTCTTTTTATTTTATTTTTGTTAACTGTTTCACAGGGCTCCTGGGCGGGTGATGGCCCACTTGCGCCTCCGCCTATCCAGCTGGTAGGTCAAGGATGGGCTTTCTAGCGGTAATAGATAGACTTTTTGGTGTAGACCAAAGGGTGTCCAAGGGGCTCTATTTTTTCTCCCTCCTTGGTCGCAAATCCCTTAGAAGGATTAAATGGCCCTTTTCAGGGCTAATTACCTATCAAGATTCTTCACAATCTGTAATATTACCTATTTCATTCTTCTGATTTCCTCTTCTTTTCCCCTCCACTTCTTTCCTTTTTCTTCTAGAGAGAATGCTGCTCAAGGCTCTTTCCTCAAGACACGATTTGGTTCCATGGATAATTGGAGAACCTTGGGAAGGGTGAGTGACCCAATTTATAAACACACCCTCTGCCCCATATGTGATGGCTGACCCTCCACGATTTCCCATCAGGGTAGCTACCCATAATGTTCAGGGAGTAAACTCTTCCATCAAATGCAAGAAAATCGGCGATTTTTACAAATCGCTGAAATTAGATGTCCTTATGCTCCAAGAAACTCATTTCCTGGCCCGGTTTAATCCTACCTTCCTCCACCCCCATTTTCCAAGCTTTTTCCTAGCTAATGCTGAATCTAAATCAAAAGGAGTGGCTATTCTGATATCTAAAAACTGCAACTTTAAGTGGCTCTCAGATGTCAGGGATCCTGAGGGCAGGTATATTTTGGTAAAGGGTACTATTGATGGGCACATTATTTCACTGATCTCGTACTATGCCCCCAATAAGGGACAGCTGAAGTTCTTTCAGGAAATGTTAGTGGCCCTCTTCCCCTTGTTAGAGGGCACAATAATATTTGGAGGGGATTCTACTGTAGCATTTGACCAATCTTTAGACAAAACCAGACCCCTGGGCAAACAACTTTTGCGCCCGACTAAAGTCAGTTTGTGCATAGCCAAACTCCTTCACTCATATAACTTAATTGATGTATGGAGGGATAGACATCCCCGTAGCAGGGACTTTACCCATTTCTCCAGCCCCCACAATTCGTATTCTAGAATAGACCACCTGTTAACCCCCTTCTATACCTTGCCAAACATTTATAGATGCCCACATATATGGTTCATTCAGACCACTCACTGGTGTCGTTGTCCGTCCGCATCCAATCCAGTCCATTCCCTAAACCGTACTGGAGACTAAATCAATCGTTACTCACAAACCCGGTTAATGTTACTGGAATAGATAATAGTCTTCAAGAATACTTCTCTACTAATGGGGCGGGTGACACCTCGGTAGAATCAGTTTGGGCTGCCCATAAAGCTTTTATTAGAGGGAAATTTATTCAGTTAGCCTCCAGGATTAAAAAAGAAAGAGGACTCTACTTACAGAAGTTGGAGGAGTCCTTTATAGCAGCTAGAGCAGACCATAAGGCACATCCCTCTCAACATCTCCTAGATAAACTAGACAAAGTGAAACTAGAGCTTAATCTTGCACTAACAACGAAAGCAAAGAAGGCCATTCGCTGGTCTAAAAATACATTTTATACTCAGGGTAATAAAACAGGTTCCTATTTGGCCAGGAAGCTCACCCCCTGGGTAAGGCACCTTTCTATGCCCAAAATCAGGGTTGATGGCAATCTCCCTTCTTCTAACCCCAACACTGTTATTAGGGCCTTTCAAAAATGTTATGAGAATTTGTACACCCCCAAGACCGATGAGAATGTAGATATAATAAATCAGTTTCTTAGTGGAGCCCCTATACCCCGTCTTAGACGAGCATAGAAATATAATGGATGAAGAAATTTCATTGGAGGAGGTGTTAGAGGTCATCAAAGACCTTAAACAGGGCTTAGCCCCGGGACCTGATGGTTTCTCGGGCCCTTACTATAAAACATTTGCCAAAACTTTGGCCCCCCCAAATGGCGAAGTTTTTTAACACTAAAATGAAAGGGGACCCTGTTGAGAAGCATCTTAACACTGCATACATAACTGTGATCCCTAAACCTGAGAAAAACCCAGAAGATATAGATAATTATCGTCCTATCTCCCTCATATTTGTACATACAGCTCAGTGTTATTTTGTTCTGAATCGAACGATAAAGGTACCCACGTCCCAATTTATATAAAACTATGTGGTCCCTTCCATGAGAATGGGGACTAACCGAACAAGGAGAAGAAAATGGGGCTACGGGACTTTTCCTGGTACCACAATAGGCTCACAGACTTTGAGTTTGTATAAAACATGGACATTTTATTCCATATACATACAACAGTGTGTCATTAAAACCATATCTATACATTTGACTTAACCCACATACTGGACTACAAATATATTGGTTCCACAGTCATAACATCAGTGCTTCCCGACATGTTTCGCGGAAACTCCGCTTCCTCAGGAGAATGCACGGCATCAACTGTATACTAGAATGAACAACAAGCATTAATTTCATTTCACACATAGTGATCACAAATACTATTTGTATCGCATATATCACTAATAGCAATATGCACATGTATATATCTAGCACCACATCGATGGCTTACCTGTAGGTCCGACCAGGCCCACCAATGTCTACCATCTGATGTTCCCCAGGGCGAGCATGGGAGGATATGCTGATAAAGTAATAATGTACAGAGTTCAATCATCTGTTTAAGTAGTTCTGTTTGTAGTTATATTTTATTCTCTTTTCTGTCACTCCAAGATGTTACTATTATTTTAATAATTATTTTATATTATGCTCATACTTTCTGTATAGATGTCAAAATTTAGGCTGCCATCTCCCTGACGGGTAGACGCCTCACAGGTGTACTTGGGCGGGGGAGAGGTGAGAGGGATCTATCATTTTGATCTGCTTAAGGTTGTTGGATTCCTCTCGTTCTAAACATAAAGAAAACAAATGTGTGTTACTTCAGCATTCATATCAGCCGGACCCGTACCTATAACCTGTATCCACCCTCCACATATAGTAATGGTCTATATAGCATAGTGCCAGCCTGTTACTGCCGGAGTATCTTATACTCATAAAGTATTTTGTTCTCCATTATTTACATAATGTTTCACGGGGGGGGGGGACCCGTTGCACTTATTAATTGATCCTTCTCCTATTTAGCGTCCATACAATGTAGCTGTGGCGTCCAGGCCGCTTCCACCTATAGGGTGTATGCTCCAGTCCACCTAAATACAGCATAATGTGAACCTTAATCCACATTAGTCTCAAATCGTTTTGTTAACTACCATATACGCAACAACATACCTCTCTCAGATTCTCTGTCTGTGTCTCTCCCCCGTCATCATCTGCTACAATCCCTGTGTGTATGCCTTTTTATATCCTCCAACTGGTGGACGCCCAGCGCGGCCCGGCCGCCGGCTGATGACGTCACCACCAGTCTGACTGCCCGACGCTCGTACGCTGTATTCACAGCGTGCTGCGTTGCCATAGTAGCTTACCAGGGGACCTAGCAGGGCACTGTGCAACAGCGCCACCGCTTCCAGTGGACTAAGTTGGTACTGTCATCCAGCATCCACAGTGTATGATAACACCGTGAATGCTCCTGCCGGCTGGAAGCTCTCTATGTCCCCTGGCCGCTTTAGCACCCAGAGATCATTAGATCTCCGTTGGGCCGTCACATGCTCGCCCCGGAACAGCAATAAGGAGACCAGGTGAATCCACCTCGAACGCCGTCAAGCCCAATGGTGCCAGAACATATTCATAAATAGCCATTCATATACAGCAGTACAAAAATGCCAATACATATACAATACATTTGCATTTCTACATATCAAACTAGCCTCTATTCGGTGCTGGCGTGCAACTTACATATCCTGCATCCGGATCTATTGCACCCCAACACCTCTAAATTACCCATATTTATATAGATCCCTAATCGTTATTTGTTTGTCTAACTTTCCTCTTTTTTTCACTCATCCCTTGGGCTGCATTAATTAATACAACCTCTGGAGGTTTGTGATATCCAAATGGGAGGTGAATGCTTAGACTACCTCCATCCATTAACACACAGAAAGGACTGACCCACTTTTTTTTTAACCTCTACCTGTGGCTATTTAGTAAATGCTCCACCTTTTTGTCATTGTCCACCAGTTCCCCGGCCTGCCATCATTTCTGTTACAAGAAGTGCTTATATGTGTGCATTTCATTGAGTCTTGGGGCTACTGTAGCATTTAAGCGCTCTATCCAAAATGTTTCCTTTTGGAGGATACGTTTGTCCCAGTTCCCTCCTCTGGGGTCTTCTGGGACTACCTCCAACACCCTGAACGACACCACAGTATTGTTGAATTTGTGGCGAATTTTTCCGTTACCGGAGTAATATACATGGTCCCCAATTCTTTGGCCAAATTGGGCATATCTGTTTCTCCTCTCTTGGTACATAATGGCTTGCCACTAGAGTATCTCTTAGTGATGTGGCCCTCTTAAATACCAATTCTGGGTGTACTTTCACATATTTCCCAATTGTGTAATCCTCACTTAGGAGGTGCCAATGTTTCTCTACGATGGTTCTAAGCTGATGTTCGTGGGCTGAATATTTGGTTATCATTTTAACCGTTGGTGTAATTTTATTTTCCTTCTTTTTAAAGAGAAGAGACGTCCTAGTTTGCTTGATCACTTTATTATAAGCTTTTTTCAGAGTTGATTTTGAATAGCCTCTAACTAACAGCCGCTCTTTTAACTCATGGGCTTGTATTTGAAAGTCTCTGTCATGCGTACAGTTCCTCCTTATTCTTAGATATTGTGCATAGGGTATACTATTTTTTATCTCCCTCATAAATAATGACCTGAAAATTCTAACTAAGATACTGGCGAACCGACTAGCATCCTTTATAAGTCAATATATTGATAAGGACCAGGTGGGCTTCATCCCGGGAAGACAGGGTCTGGACCAAGTCAGAAGAGCAATTGACATTGTCTCTATACTTCAATCCAATTGGACAGGAGGGCTGGCTCAGAAAGGGATGTTACTCTCCCTGGATCTGTGTAAGGCGTTTGATTCGATCTCATGGACCTATCTATTGTCCATTCTGAAGCATTGGGGTTTCGGGGAGAGGTTTATAGGCCTTATCAGAGCACTCTACTCTGCTCCACAAGCTATGATTAAATTGCAGGGATTTTACTCTAATTCTTTCCCAATTAAAACGGGAACTAGGCAGGGTTGCCCACTATCACCGCTACTTTTTGCTATTGCTATAGAGACACTTGCCATGCCCATCAGAGATAATCAACTTATCAAAGGGGTGTTATGTGGACAACAAGAACACAAATGTGGTCTATTTGCTGATGATCTACTAGTCTTCATAACTGCCCCAAAGTCCTCCCTCCCCGTATTATGTCAGCTCCTTAAAGATTTTTCTGAGATCTCAGGCCTTAGAGTAAATTATACTAAATCACAAGCCCTAAATGTCTCTCTGTCTCCTGAGATAATCGCCAAGCTTAAGAAGGATTTCAAGTTTAAGTGGAGCGACACCTCGATTAAATATCTGGGAATTAACCTCACCTCCAAATATGAAACCTTATATGGCAATAACTTTCCCCCGATGTTTCGAAAGCTAGAAGATGATCTTAAGCTTTGGTCTAAACAGGATATATCATGGATTGGGAGGGTTAATTCAGTGAAAATGACTTTGCTGCCTAGACTCCTGTACCTTTTTTGCTCCATACCAGTTCCTGTCCGGATGGACCACTTATCCTCCTTTCAAAGCAAAATCCTTAAATCCGTCTGGGGAAACTCAGGATATAGGATCCCCAAACAAACCTTATTTCATCATAGACGCAGGGGAGGACTAGGCTTACCCCATCTAGTGAAATATTTGCAAGCCGCTAGGCTAGCCCAATTATCTTCTATATACTTTAGGCAGGAAAGACAGGCCATTCCGCGGCACACGCTAGATTTTTCTTTTTTTTTTTCCTGTTTTTTTTTTTTTTACTGTACTGGGGATTGCATGTGGTGTGACCTGGCCCTTAGGCTCCATTCACACCTATGCAGTTTGCTTTTGAGCATTTCTGCAGTGCTTTTTGCTGAGTTTTCCACGATTTTGCTGCAGGCTGCCACATTATGTCATACATAATCATTTGTTTGAAATTTTAATACATAGGGTAATTTTTTATTAAATAAACCCTGCGCTTCTGCCATCAGAGGGGATGCCACCACGTCACCCACCAATAGTTTGCACATACATTGAAAATCAGTTTCCGAAAGGTGAGTTTCTTGTAGTAAAGCTATGTCAGTGCACAGCTTTTTAAATGGTGCAAGACCTTGATTCTCTTGTTGGGGGACCTAAGGCCCCTAATACTCCCACATAGTGGAGTACGATGTGTATGGTATGGCTGAGTATGAATTGTAAAAATGTTACAATCCAAGCATACAGAGCCCATAGAGGTGATGAGACATGACTGGCATTAAAAGTACCTAGAGCAGGTCAATGTGAGCACAGACAATGCATCCACATGCAAGGTCATCTGTATTTCTGTGTCTAGTAGTAAACTAGGAACAATGAACACAAAACATTGGAACCAATAGAGGAACTGGACTGGTGAAGGCTTGTTCCTCCAAACCAGAAGTAGCATGGTTACATTATATACAAAAAGCTTAAAGGGGCTTTGTTTTCTTCCACAGTAGAAAGACAAGCGACAGGCATGTCCCTGAATCAGGTAGATAGTCTACCCTGGGAAAAGCCTGAGTAAGGTAGCCTAGGAGACAGCCTAGAGAGAAAGGATTACAAAAGGTAATATGTCCCTGTTACTGCTTAGCAGCTCTGCAATTAGGTTGTACATTGCTGGTGATGTGTGGGAACACATACTATTGCAAGCATCAGCAAAGGTAGTTATACACAATATTTAGTCACATTTCATAGGAGATTGTGCAAGGGACTTTTTTACTTTATTAGCATCCTTGTGTCCATTTACATAGTGAGGAGAGAGCAATTACTTTCCTCTAAACCAACAACATATAAGAGCATAAGAAAAACAGAAGCATGTAAAGAGGTATAGAGAAAGTACAAAGTGCTTATCCAAGAAGGAAGGAAATCCAACCTGGACAGAATGCTAATGTGGAGAGGATCAGGTGATCAGCAGGATGGAGTCTCTTTCTTTTGAGTGGGGGTCTAGTGAGACTTATCCTTAGCTTAGGTCTTTGCTCTGAGTGTGCTTCTGTTTTGGGAGAGCAGAAGAGTCCTCTGTAGATATAGATGAGGAGGTCAGTAGCTCCTCAGCCTGCACTGGATTTTGGAATGAATACTGCTGACATCAGGTAGTTGGAATAAAAAAATGGGATGCCTATGATCCTTAAGTTGCTCCTACAGGAACGATTCTCCACGTTATCAATTTAGCTAAAATAGAGTTGTTGCGCCGGGTAATGAGGTCTATGTCTGTCTGGGTCTGCATCAGTGCATCTTCTAAGGAAGATAATCCTTTGCCTAGCATAAGGCAGCCTGGGCCTGGAGCTCCTGCTTTAATTGATAAATACAGTTTTGCACAACCCCCTCCACAGCACTTTTGATGGTGGGTGTCAGGAGGTTTGCTACTTCAGCTGTGATAGAGGTGTGATTAGAGTCAGCCTCTTCCTTAGATGAGGCCAGGGACTTTGACCTCAACTGTGCCAGTGAGGCTTGGCTGCAACTGCTGTCTTGGCATGAGAAGGAAGCAGTCCAGGAAGCACTCCTTTGAACACAGTGGGAATAGCAACGATAGTGTGCCCTGTCAGGGGATGTGCTGAGGGTTTTGTATAAGGATTTATTTCCAGTGCAGCAAAAGTGCTGAGGGGATGCTGCTACTACATATGGTGCCACAGCTGGAAGCCTACACAGACCTTAAGGCTTGAAAGTATATTTAAAGTGATGTCACTAATGCACAGGGTATTCCTTGCAAAAAGAAGGGACTCTTTTCTCATAACAGCATATTCGCACATGATATGTTGAGTTCTGAAGAGGATTTATGCTGTTATATGTGAAAACTTGGGAGGCTGCCCTCTCTTTGATGCGCTTGATGATCTCTGGCTTCTGGTTTAGTTCTAACACTTTTACATTTACATTTGACACATTTGTTGAAATTTTCATCACTTTAAGTCAGTTTATCCCTGTATCCTACCCTCTTAGCTTCTGCCCAGGCTGGATGGATTTTGACCACCCATCAGATGGCTGTGCTGCTACTGTAGTGTTGTAATTTTAGACGGATTATAGCTCATTGTCAGCATTCACGTAAAAGTATGTCCCCAGTCCTGAAGAATATGAAAATCTGTGAAACGCATTAAGGAATTAAGGGAACACTTTGAGTTTCTAAATACATTCTTCTGTAACTTTTTTTAACAATGGTTCATACAATAGAAGTGCATGTTTTAGACTATACCATCATTTTGATTAATCAACAATTCCTGAGGTGAATTTTTGAATGCCCCTAGATACATTTTTTGCATGCTGTGGTTTCAGCAAAAGCTAAATTGTAATACCATCCATACCAGATAAGGAACTGGTAAAGATTAATTAAATACTTATCCGCTTTGTTTATAAACAGAATAAAGCCACTGGGAGCTGTCATTTTGCCGGCAATATAAGCACTTTTTTTTTTCATAAATGTCCATGTTGCTGTAATATCTTGAGTACCTCACACAGCTGTGTCATTTCAAAGACAGGGTCAGTGAACCCTTAGCCATATTGATTAATGGAATTTTGCATTTTTAATGGTTCACTTTAAGCATTATTAAAATCATGGCTTCTATTCTCCCATGTTATTTGTATGAAAAACCCTTGCCCATCAGCCCAGAAATTAGCCTAAACGTAAATACATTATTACCCCCTAGTGTCATCACAAGGAAAATCTATTCCATCAGTGCCCAAAGAAAAAATAAGATTCACTATTTATTAGAAGCATTATTTAAAAATATTTATATAATTTTTTTTTTCAAAAATAGGGGGAAACAAATATGTGTATCCATCCTAACCATGGATCCCCATGCTCCCCTATTCGGACATGTAAAGATCTAGAGGTCCTGCCAATATATTGGAATCCACATTGGCATTCCAACATATACACAACCCCTTGGGTGGTGCATGTAATTATGTTGTTTATCTCATATTTCTTCCCAGTAACAGAGGACATAAAATCTTTACATTTTGTAATATTTACTTTAGAAGTCCTACAGGCTGAGCATTTGCCACATGCATAGAAATCAGATAACAAAGAAAAGAGATGGTTTTCTGTAGTACAAGGGGGGTTAACCACACCCGGGGCTAAACTGTCCCTCAAGGTAGGGGCTTTATGATAGATAAATTGTGGTTGTGAAGCCAGGACCGGCCCCAATACTCGATCCTGCTTCAATATGCCCCAATGTTTTTTTTTTTTTTTTTTTTAATTTTTTCTTTTTATTGTTAAAGGCGAAGTTACATGACCAATATACATGTTGAAATTATTGTACAGGGTTAGCATAACCAATATACATGTCAATAGCATAACTTGTAAGGGAGGGGGGGGAGGGAGGGGGGGGAGATAGTTTGTCAGTAATGCCGCCATGCCAAGCTACTTAGTATAATTGGGGGTAGCTGTCGGGCCACTTTGGTAGTTCTATCCTGGATAGAAAAGGGAGACCTAGGGTCATACCGCCATCTCCTCCCCCACTACCTCTAAGAGGGTGTGGAGGAGAGAATGACCGGCGTCCGGTCTGCGTCCAGGGGTGGAAATAATTGGAGAAGGTCAACAGCGTGGAGGAGAGGTACGGCTGTCAAACCTGGCGTGACCCCAGAAGAATTGTGAATAATTGTATATAAGAGTATAGAAGAATTTTAAAAGCGAACATGTAAATACAATTCGAAGGTGGGTTATATAAGGAGTCAAGATCTCACAAAAACAATGCAATCGTATAGCCAAGATGGTGGTGCGGTCCAAACTGTCGGCATGGAGAGGAGGTGCGACAACTGGAAGAGGTTAATAAAGGTGGGGACCTGCGTCTGGCCTGCGGCCAGTAAGAGAGGAGGTGTGGGAGAATCTCCATCACCCCCTCCTCTACCGCCATACTGGGATCCAGAGGGAAAAGATAGGTCCTATCTTGATGGTTTCACCGGGCTGTCGATGGGGGTTA
>BLSH010253440.1:44009-63781 GCA_018402905.1 Glandirana rugosa | reverse complement strand
AGAATCTATACCGCAGGGTGCCTCTCGAACCTCCAGTTCCAGTAGTGCTGACTACAGATGCCAGCATAGTAGACCAGGGAGCTCATTCCTTATGCAACAAATACAGGGCAAATGAGAAGCATCTCTATCTCAGCATTCAAACTTGTTATAATTAGGGGCCGTTCAGCACACTCTAGTAGCCTTCCAATCAATGTTGCAAAGCCTACGTGGCCCAGCAAGGGGGCACCAGGAGCCTCCCACTACTCAGAGTGGCATGCCAGATTGTTCCCTAGGCAGCAGCATACCTTCTGGGTCCACAAAACAAGCTGGTGGATCAACTGAGTTGGAGATCCGTGGATTTGAAAGAACAGAGCTTGGATCCCAGATACCTGTTCAAAATCTTCAAGGTCTCGGGGACCTCAATCATAGATTGGGTGACGTTGGAGGAGAACTCTCAGATTACGTGTTACTTCTCCCAAAGGTGGCACTGGCAGGCTTTAGGCTAGGATGCTGTATCCATTCCATGGGACTTTCCCTTAGTCTGTGGTTCCTCCGCTCTCGCTAATCCTCAGAGTTTTAATGAAGAACAGGAGAAGATAACAGCAATAGCGGCATGGCCCTTCTGGCCCAGAAGGCCATGATGTTCACTAGCATAGAAAATGGCGATGTGTCAGCCAATTCTCCTGCCTCATCACAAACATTTTCTGCTGCAGGACAAGCTGAAGCCGGAAAAACTAAGGTTCATGGCGTGGAGCTTTTAGTCAAAAGAAAACTACCGATAATACTTTATTATAGGATATATAAGGCCTTTTTGTCGCTTCTCAGCAGGAAAGAGCTGGGTTCTGAGGGCACCCGTGGTCTCTAGCATATTGAAATTTCTCCAAGAAAGTTGGGGCAAGGGTTTTGTCGTTTAGCTCCTCAAAGGTTTGAGTCTGCCCTGTCAGCTACGGGGGAACAAACATGGGCCTTGGATCTAGGGATGCATTCCTGAAAGGCAGCAATAAAGATCAGGCCTTCAAAAAAGCCCTTTCTGAAGTGGGACCTGCCTTTAATTCTGAAAGCCTTATTAGCACCTCCGTGCACCTCAGTGCAATTTTTTGATGGCAATTACATTGGCCAGATGGGTGTCTGAACTGTGTGCTTTTTCAACCAGGGAGCCGTATTGCCGAATTCTCCAAGAGGAAACAATATTCAGAACAGTCCCCAACTTTCTTCTAATAGTTTGCATCAGCCTTGCAGTTGAATTGGGAAGCAGTCGTATCGGCTTTTCCGGGTAGTAACTCGAAAGACGAATGGACTAGGCTGGATCTAGTGCGGGCCTTATCAATATACCTAGAGTGGACTAGATGTCTGGAAACATGATCAGCTCTTCATCTTGCCCGGGCCACAAAAGGCATGGCTAGGCCTCCTAGAATAGGGTCTTCATAGATCGTTAAACCTATCCAGATGGCATATAGAGAGGCGGGATATCCTCTGCCACTGTAGGTCAAAACACATTTATGAGAAGCATGGCAGATTCCTCCTCATATCAGCCGAGGAATTCTCACCCAAAGTCTGTCGCGAGGTGGGTAAATTGAACACTGCATATGGGCAAACAGCCGTCTCTTATAGGCTTGGAAAGAGGTTGTCCTGAAGAGGTCAGAGGAGGCGGAGCTGACCCATAGTAGGCTGACATGAGGAGGATCCAGGAAAGGAAAATTACGGTAAGTATGAAAACAATTTTCCTAATTTTTCTTAATTCCCTTGCATGTGATTGGTTGTTTTTTTTGCAAAGTGACGCTTTACCTCATTTACTGAGCTCTGGAGCAACTGCACTTGTGGGGTGCAACTGCACATTGCAAAGTGCACAGTCTAATTGCCTTTAGTAAATCGACCCCCAAGTCTGACAACGTTTTAGTATTAGAACAGAGCCTCTTTCTTCAACATAACCCAGCAGAAAAAAAAACATCCACTTTCCTTGCAGCTCTCTCAAGGCTGGGAAAATCTCAGAAAAATGGTCAATGAAACAGAGAACTGATAGTATAAGATCCTCAATAATTCTTTTATTAGTTATAATATTCTGTATTGACAAAAAATGGTATAAAGAAACACCTTTCACAAAATTACCATCATCAATACTAGGAGAATCTATGGGGTTGATTTATTAAAGCTGGAGAGTGCAAAACTGGGCTTAGCTCTGCATAACATTCAGATTTTTTTTTTTTTGTCAAAGCATATATGAACAAGCTGAGGTTAGAAGCTGATTGGCTACCATACACAGCTGCACGCTCCAGTTTTAGTAAATCAACCTCTATGGAGTACCCTCTTCATCTCCCTCCATAAAAACTTATATAGACCACCCCCTTCAATTTTCATATACTGCAGTTATACAATAATAAAATCATGAACTTACAGCATTATAATATTAAAGCCCAGAATATATCTCATTGTTTTTCCTAATATCTCAACACTTTAGCATATCAACCACTGTCATTGCATATCTGAGCAGCAATAAAATTAACAACCTATATTATATACTTTACATAATCAAATTCAACACATGTCATATGCAGTAGAGAATATGGGACTCTGCTATGTTGAACATAAGCACTGCATACTCTGTTAGCTATAAAATATACCTTATGATAACACAAATTGTTTAAGATAAAGCTGTATAGTGTAATACTTCATGCTTCTCCATAATTATTTTTGCCTCATGGAATGGCAAGTTGGTGTGTTTTGGGTGTCTCCAGCTCTAATGCACTCCATCTCCGGCAGATCACCCACTGTCTGTGGTTGTTACTACACACTGCCCCTACTGGTCATCCAACCTCCTGCAGTGTATAGACACTGGTGATAACAGCACCTCTGGACTTTAAAAACTGTGCAGAGCATCTGTAATTGCCACGTTTCTGGGCTGGAGATTGTAACCTCAAAGGGTAGCTGAGGCTGAGCCCTCAAAACAAATTGTATATATAAAACACCCCATCCCTCTCTTTCTTTCTCTCTCTCTCTCTCTCTCTATATATATATATATATATATATATACACACAGTATCTCACAAAAGTGAGTACACCCCTCACATCTTTGTAAATATTTTATTTTATCTTTTCAAATGGTAACACTGAAGAAATGACACTTTGCTACAATGTAAAGTAATAAGTGCACAGCTTGTATAGCAGTGTAAATTTGCTATCCCTGCAAAATAACTCAACACACAGCCATTAATGTCTAAACCACTGGCAGCAAAAGTGAGTACACCCCTAAGTGAAAATGTCCAAATTTGGCCCAAAGTGTCAATATTTTGTGTGGCCACTATTATTTTCCAGTACTGCCTTAACCCTCTTAGGCAGGGAGTTCACCAGAACTTCACAGGTTGCCACTGGAGTCCTCTTCCACTCCAGCTGGTGGATGTTAGAGACCTTGCGCTCTTCCACCTTTCATTTGAGGATGCCCCACAAATTCTCAATAGGGTTTAGGTCTGGAGACATGCTTGACCAGTCCATCAACTTTACCCTCAGCTTCTTTAGCAAGGCAGTGGTCGTCTTGGAGGGGTGTTTGGGGTCGTTACCATGTTGGAATACTGCCCTGCGGCCCAGTCTCTGAAGGGAGAGGATCATGCTCTGCTTCAGTATGTCACAGTACATGTTGGCATTCATGGTTCCCTCAATAAACTGTAGCTCCCCAGTGCCGGCAGCACTCATGCAGCCCCAGACCATGACACTCCCACCACCATGCTTGACTGTAGGCAAGACACACTTGAAGTGCCATTTTGAGTCTCCTTGTCTTCAGCAAACTATTTGCGGGCTTTCCTGTGTATCATCTTTAGAAGAGGCTTCCTTCTGGGTTGACAGCCATGCAGACCAATTTGATGCAGTGTGCGGCGTATGCTCTGAGCACTGACAGGCTGACCCTCCACCCCTTCAACCTCTGCAGAAATGCTGGCAGCACTCATACGTCTATTTCCTAAAGACAACCTCTGGGTATGACACTGAGCATGTGCAATCAATCAGTTTGGTCGACCATGGTGAGGCCTTTTCTGAGTGGAACCTGTCCTGTTAAACCGTGTATGACCTTGGCCACCATGCTGCAACTCAGTTCCAGGGTCTTGGGAATCTTCTTATAGCCTAGGTCATCTTTATGTAGAACAACAATTATTTTTTTCAAATCCTCAGAGTTCAATGCCATGAGGTGCCATGTTGAACTTCCAGTAACCAGTATGAGAGAGCGAGAGTGATAACACCAAATTTAACACACCTGCTTCCATTCACACCTGAGACCTTGTAACACTAACGAGTCGCATGACACTGCGGAGGGAAAATGAGTAATTGGGCCCAATTTGGACATTTTCACTTAGGGGTGTACTCACTTTTGTTGCCAGCAGTTTAGACATTAATTGCTGTGTGTTATTTTGAGGGGGCAGCAAATTTACACTATTATACAAGCTGTACACTCACTACTTTATATTGCAGCAAAGTGTCATCTCGGTCTTCGGGATTCCACTTAACCATTCCAGACTTCTACCCTTTG
Organism: Glandirana rugosa; assembly: GCA_018402905.1. NCBI lineage: Eukaryota > Metazoa > Chordata > Amphibia > Anura > Ranidae > Glandirana > Glandirana rugosa. The sequence goes on along the minus strand of BLSH010253440.1, from coordinate 59,292 downwards.
TCAGATCAGTCAGAGGGACAGCAATGGTGGCAAAGTCCGGAATGAAGCATTGGTGATGTCCTTTAATCCCCAGGAAGGCACAAACCTGTTTCTTGTTCACTTGGGATCACTTTTGAATGGCCTCGATCTTATTGGTCTGGGGCTTGATCAGACCCCGACCAATAACATAGGTATTTGCCTCCTCTAGACCTATGGCACACTTTTTGTGGTTGGCTGTTAACCTGCTACCCTCAGCAAATCTACCACTGCCTACAACCAGGGCAGATGTGATTCCCAATCTGGGCTGTGGATGACCACATCATCCAGATAGGCTGCTGCATAGGGCCGATATGGCCTCAATGTTTTGTCCATTATCCTCTGAAAGGATGCAGTGGCCCCATGTAGACCAAATGGCATTCACTTGTATTGCAAATACCCCTCGGGGCTAGAGAAGGCTGTTTTTTCCTTTGCTGTCTCCATTAGGGGGATCTGCCAGTATCCCTTAGTTAGGTCTAGAGTTGTTATGTGCTTGGTAACTCCCAACCTATCCTCAAGTTCGTCAACCCGTGGCATTGGGTATGCGTCAAACTTAGACACTTCATTCAGCTTCCTGAAATCATTACAGAACCGGATAGTGCCATTGTGCTTTGGGACCAGTACTATAGGGCTCAACCAGGCATTGTGGGACTCCTCTATCATGTCTAACTCCAACATGGTTTTTATTTCTCTCGTCACCATCTCTCGTCTAGCCTCAGGTATTCAGTAGGGTTTTACACTTACACGGACCCCTGGTTCCGTAATTATGTCATGTTGTAGTATAGTGGTCAGTCCGGGTAGGGAAAAGAAAAAGTCTCTATTTTTACTGACAAATTACTTAACATCGTTTTGTTGTGTCAGTGACAAGGACTCAATTATGGGCACATCTGGGGTTAGGGGTAACCTGTCCTTTTGGGGAGTGGGCACCGCCAATAAATTCTCTGTTCTTCCGTGGTTTTAGGAGATTAACATGGTAAATCTGCTCCGGTTTCCTTTTCCCAGGCTGGTAAACTTTGTAGTGGAGGTACTTATATATTCTCATAACTTTGTAGTTTACTTCCCCTACCCTTTCTCTAATCTCAAAGGGACCCTGCCACTTTGTCAGGAATTTACTTTCAACAGTGGGGACCTAGCATCAGCACTCTGTCTCCGGGATTGAAAATTTGAGTTTTGGCACCCGATTGTAAACCCTTCTCTGGGCTTCCTGCGCTTGCTCCATATGCTCTAGTATAATGGGCAGGACAGCTGCGATTTGATCCTGCATCAAGGAGACGTGCTCTATGACACTTCTATATGGAGTGGCCTCTCCTTCCCAAGTCTCTTTTGTGACATCTAGCAGCTCCCTGGGATGTCTACCAAAGGGGGAATAGCCGGTAGACACCTGCAGAACCTCTCGTATGGCAAACACGAGGTATGGCTGCAAAAAAATCCCAATTTCGCCCATCTTTATCCCCCACCTTTTTTAGCATACTCTTGAGGGTCTTGTTAAACCTTTCCACCAGACCTTCAGTTTGGGGGTGGTAAACAGAAGTACGGAGATGGGAGATTTTGTACAACTTGCATAATTCTCTGGTCACTCTGGACATGACATGAACGGGGTACCCTGATCCATCAAGATTTCTTTAGGGATCCCCACCTGACTAAACACCTGGACCAGCTCCTTGGCGATAGTCTTAGCGGAGGTATTCCGCAAGGGTATGGTCTCAAGATAGCAGGTTGCATAGTCCAGGATCACCAGGATGTGCTGGTGTCCCCGGGCAGATTTTACTACTGGTCACACGAGATCCATGCCAATTCGCTCAAATGGCACTTCAATTATGGGAAGCGGGACAAGGGAACTACAAAAATGCGGTGACATGGCCGTCATTTGACACTCAGGGCATGAGTAACAATATTCTTTGATGTCTGCATACAACCCAGGCCAGAAGAATCTCTGGGTTATTTTCTCCCTGGTTTTCTCCATATCCAAATGTCCCCCCATTACATGCCCATGGGACAGATCAAGCACCATCCTGCGGAAGGGTTTGGGAACCACTAGCTGTTCTACTTTGTCCTCCCTGTGTTTCACCACATGATAAAACAAATCATTTTTAAGTGCCATGTAGGGAAAAGACACCCCCCAATTAGGGTCCACAGGCTTCCCATCCATCACCTTCACGTTTTCTCTGGCTCTAAGGAGAGTGACATCCCGTAGTTGTTCTGTACAGAAGTCCTCTCTCCAGACCTCTAAATAAGGTATTATATTCGGTTCACTCTCACGGTCAGGGTCAGAGACATTGTCGGGGTCATCAGCCCACCGCTGTGGGCTATCTTCCAGCTCCTCCGGTTCCCCAGCCAGTACAGGAAAAGGAAGAGGGTCTTTTCCCTCCTCGGTTCTGCCACCAGTTTCCCCTTCCATTTGGCAAAACGGGTTTGGTGAGAGGTCCCGTGCTTCCGCAGCAGGGGGAGCTCTATACTCCATACTCCCTGTGACTTCCCATAACCTCCAAAAATGGGGAAAATCCCTGCCCACTAGGGCGTCATAAATTAGTGAAGGTACCACCCCCCACTGAATTAGTCACACTACCGCAAGGGGTGTCATTCTCAACCACCGCCATCTGGTAGTCACGAGTGTCCCCATGGATGCAAATGACTCCGACAATGCTAGGGTGTAACTTTGCAGGGTTTACACCATTGCTTTTTACCAATGTTACCACACTACCCAAGTCAAGCAGTGCAGTGACTGGTCTCCCATCAACAAAAATTATACACATTTGCTTCTCTATGCAACTTGAACATAATGCTGTATATGCGACCTGTGCAAAAAGAGAAAGACATCTATTCACATAAGTAGAATCGCATTGCATAGGTTCATCATTTAGGGGGCAATTGGCAGCAATATGGCCCAATGCATGGCATCAGTAGCATTGTATATGTTCTATATCCAGCCCTCAAGGGTCCCCAAGACCTTCTTGGCTTCTTTGGCCAGTCTCCAGATCTAGAGCCCCCAGTCTCTTTAGCCGTATTAGTCTTATCAAATTTCCCCAAGCCCCTGAACCCTGGAACAGTCTTACTGGGTCTGCCGGGTGATCTTTCACCTCTAGACACACTGGAGTAGGACACAGATGGGCGCAACAAGTCCTCAACAGCTGTGTATCTCTCGACGAGGTCCACCAGTTTTCTTGCAGTTTTTGGGGTCCCCATGGCTGACCCATTTCCTCAAAGCAGCATGGAGCGCCCGTAGATAGTGGTCCATGACCATGCGCTCCACAATCTGGGGACCTGGAAAAGTCTCTGGCTATAGCCATTTCCTGGTAAGATGAACTAGGTGGAACATCTGCGAACGTGGTGCCATGTCAGTGTGGTAGGTCCACTGATGCACACGTTGGGCCCGGACTGCCACGATGACCCCCAGGTGTGTGAGTATCTCTGCCTTTAGAGTCTCATAGTCCTGGGCCTTATCTGTTTCCAGATCGAAAGAGGCTTTTTAGGGTTCTCCTGCTGAGCTACAGAGGCACTTCGAGCCAGAGGTTGGTTTCCTGCTGCAATGGCCTGGCGACTTTCCTCTCACTGAGCTGCAGCGGTCTCTGCAACCTGGTGGTTGGTTTTCCACTGGACTGCATTGGCTTGCAGCAGGGCCTTCAACATTTCCTCCATCTTTGAAAGTTGCCCGCATCCTCCACCACGCGTGGGAGATTAGCTTGTGGGGATCACTTTTCAGAGGAAAAGATTCAGCATGGAGGTCAGTTTCTTTAAAATCTGCCAAGTGTATTATAAAAGGTTTGCAAAATCAAAACATATTAAAAAAAAAAACAGAAAACAAAACCTTGCCATCCGGCGCTAAACTAAACAATCGGGTTCCTCTCTATACAGTATGGGGCTGTCCCCGACACCCACAAAACAGTGCAAACCTTTTTATTTGAGTCCAAAGTAGCACACAGAGCTCACTCAGCTTTCTCCCTCTGAGATCAAGGAGATCATCTTTTTCTGGTCATTATATGCAGGTGGAGAGGGGTTTGAGATGACCATAAAGTCTGGGCTGGATCCAGCCCTGCCACGGTGGCTGGCAAAACCCGGTTCAGACTCTTGCTAGTCGCCTCAAAATGATCTCATGTGAGGTGGCAAGTATCGCCCGTCCATTACAGCGCCTCTCACAACATCACAATATATATATATATATATATATATATATATATATATATATATATATATACACACAGTATCTCACAAAAGTAAAATATTTTACTGTATCTTTTCATGTGACGACACTGAAGAAACTACACTTCTCTACAATGTAAAGTGGTGAGTGTATAACAGTGTAAATTTGCTGTCCCCTCAAAATAACTCAACACACAGCCAATGATGCCTAAACCACTGGCAACAAAATTGAATACACCCGTAAGTGAAAATGTCCGAATTGTGCCCAATTAGCCATTTTCCCTGTGTCATGTGACTCGTTAGTGTTACAAGGTCCCAGGTGTGAATGGGGAGCAGGTGTGTTAAATTTGGTGTTATCGCTCTCACTCTCTCAAACTGGTCACTGGAAGTTCAACATAGCACCTCATGGCAAAGAACTCTCTGAGGATCTGAAAAAAAGAATTGTTGTTCTACATAAAGCTGGCCTAGGCTATAAGAAGATTGCCAAGACCCTGAAACTGAGCTACAGTACGGTGGCCAAGACCATACAGAGGTTTAACAGGACAGTTTCCACTCAGAACAGGACTTGCCATGGTTGACCAAAGAAGTTGAGTACACATGCTCAGTGTCATATACAGAGGTTGTCTTTGGGAAATAGATGTATGAGTGCTGCCAGCATTGCTGCAGAGGTTGAAGGGATGGGGAGTCAGCCTGTCAGTGTTCAGACCATATGCCGCACACTGCATCAAATTGGTCTGCATGTCTGTGATCCCAGAAGAAAGTCTCTTCTAAAGATGATGCACAAGAAAGCCAGCAAACAATTTGCTGAAGACAAGCAGACTAAGGACATGTAATTACTAGAACCATGTCCTGTGGTATGATGAGACCAAGATAAACTTATTTGGTTCAGATGAAGTCAAACGTGTGTGGCGGCAACCGGGGGAGAATTACAAAGACAAGAGTGTCTTGCCTACAGAGAAGCATGGTGGTGGGAGTGTCATGGCCTGGGGCTGCATGAATGCTGCTAGCACTGGGGAGCTACAGTTCATTGAGTGAACCATGAATGCCAACATGTACTGTGACATACTGAAGCAGAGCATGATCCCTTCCCTTCAGAGACTGGGCCACAGGGCAGTATTCCAACATGTTAATGACCCCAAACACACCTCCAAGATGACCACTGCCTTGCTAAAGAAGTTGAGGGTAAAGGTGGTGGACTGGCCAAGCATGTCTCCAGACTTAAACCCTATTGAGCATCTGTGGGGCATCCTCAAATGGAAGGTGGAGGAGCGCAAGGTCTCTAACATCCACCAGCTCAGTGATGTCGTCATGGAGGAGTGAAAAAAGACCCCAGTGGCAACCTGTGAAGCTTTGGTGAACTCCATGCCCAAGAGGGTTAAGGCAGCGCTGGAAAATAATAATGGCCACACAAAATATTGATACTTTGGATCCAATATGGACATTTTCACTTCGGGGTGTACTCACTTTTGTTGCCAGCGGTTTAGACATTAATGGCTGTGTGTTGAGTTATTTTGAGGGGACAGAAAATTTACACTGTTATACAAGCTGCACACTCGCTACTTTACATTGTAACAAAGTTTCATTTCTTCAGTGTGGTCACATGAAAAGATAGAATAGAATATTTCCAAAAATGTGAGCGGTGTACTCACTTTTGTGAGATACGTTATATACACACACACACAAACACACACACATACTGTGACAGCAGGCAGGTAAAATCACCTGATTGCATCCAGGATGGCAGGTATGTGTGTCCTAGATTCAGGCTTTATACCAATTTGTTCCACTAGTTGGAAGTGCTGAGAGTCCTTCAGTCATGAGGTAATGAGCCCGGTTGAAGTAAGTTGGCTCATTAGTGCCTCTATAAAATTCCCATCCTGCTTAGAGAGGGTGTGCCATCCTGGAACCAATTTTGTGCCTTTTTAGACTGGGGAGCTTGATACCTGCTTGTGTGGTGAGACTATACTTGTGTGGCAATCCTCTTAAAGAGGGAGGTAGGTGCTTGAGCAGCACAAAGCTGCACCTAGTTGATAGCCAGGGAACCTGCATGTGTAGTAAGTGGCCAAATTGGCAAGGACTTATTTTCATGTTTCTTTTGGTTTTGCTGCTATTTTTCCCTTGTATTTAGCGTAATTAAACCACATATGCCTGCTGTGCCTTATTTTGTGTAGTGAACTCATCCAGGGGGTCACACACACCCACTGCCGAGCTAACCCTCTCACAATTGGAGTATGTGGGAAGCTTTTAAATAAAGGCCAGCGTGGAAGTTTGCTGAGACAGCTTGTTGTTGCAAATGCCAATCAAAAACAAGCGAACCTTGGGCAAAGGCGTGCAAATGAACAGTTGCAGCAGAGTCTGGATGCTCAGCAGCAAGCTCACCAGTAAAGTTTGGAAGCTCAGCAGCAAGCCCAGCAGCAGTCAGAGGATTGCTTAATAGACCTGTTGCAGCAGCTGGAGCGGTGACTCCAACAACAAGTGGAGACATTATTACAGCAGTGTCCACAAACTAGTGAGGCAAGTGGTTCCACTAATACACCATCATTTTGTGTAGCCATTCACTGCCAAAAATGACTGGAGAGGATGATCCTGAGGTGTTTTTGACCACATTTGATAGTACTGGAGAAAGGGAAAAGTGACCTAAGGAGAAGTGGGCTGGACTGGTGACCCCACTATTATTGGATGAATCGCAGAAAGCTTATTATGACCTAGAGCCTGACCTAGCAGAATACTATGACGTGCCAGGGACTCACAGACTTTCCACCCTAATACCAGACCATCCGGGGTGGGTAAGATGATACCAAGGGGTGAGGGTGGAGAGAGTGATAGGGTAGGAGTTCTACCTAATGTCTGGCGAGAGCTGCCTCGGAAGTCAAGGCTGTAAGAGACAGCAAAAAAGATTATTTGCTGCCGCTGTCGGCAAGAGGGACATATTACATCAAATTGCTCAGTTGTGGAATAACCGTGAAATGTCACTTTCTAAGGGACAGATGTCAGTCGCTGTTTGCAACAGTTGCATGCACTGCCAGCTGGGGAACCAAGAAACATTTATGTAAAATGTATATTAATGGTAGTAATGTTGTGTTACTGGATTCAGGTAGCCAATTAACATTGGTAAAAGAGGAATTAATTACTGCAGAGGTTTCTGGGCATAAAAGGTGACTGTTATTTGTGTGCATGGGGGACACCGGAGAGTATCCTGTGGCTACAGTGTCTTTTGAGACCCCCAGAGCTAACTTATCTCATCCGGCGGGGTTAGTGTCACACTTACCACATGATGCCATTGTGGGGAGGGATTTTCCACAATTCTGGGAACTCTTACCCCCCCTATTGTCACCCCTTTAAACCAGGAAGGTGAATTCCAGAAATCCTTAGAGTGGTGAGGTCTCTCCATAATTCCCCTTGTCGGTATTGGTACCATCTGCTGCCTTTTCTGACCTGCATGTTCACAAGGAAAATGTTTCCACGGAACAGTTAAAAGACCCCAGACTGATAAGGGCACAGCAAAAAGTGGTAAAAATAGATGGCAAACTAGTGAACCCTTATAAAACTTGTGCTTACCCGTACTTTATTGTGGAAAGGGATCTACTGTATCGATTTGCTCAAAGGGCAGAAGAAAACTTTGAGCAACTTGTGGTGCCCAAAACTTACAGGAAGTTGGTGTTGGAGTTAGCCCATGGGCATATTCTTGTAGGTCATTGGGGCAGAAAAAGCAGAGAGAGAAATTATTGCAGATATTAGTTTCGCCTGGGGTCATTAAGAAAATACAAAATTATTGTTTCTCCTGCCCCGTGTGTCAGAAGTCGACACCTATGCCACATTTCCGTAATCCGTTATTACCTCCTCCCATCATTGTCGTCCCCTTTGAGAGGATCACAATGGATTTTGTAGGTCAGTTGATCAAGTCCGCTAGGGGGCATCAGTATATTTTGGTTATACTGGACTTTACCACTCACTATCCACAAGTGATTCCGCTCCAAAACAACTCCTGCCAAGACGATAGCCAAATAACTATTTCTTGTTTTTATCCACATGGGTATTTGTAAGGAAATGCTTATGGACCAAGGTACTCCCTTTATGTCTGAGGTTATGAAAGAGCTGTGCAAGTTGTTCAAAGTGACACAATTGTGTACATCCATGTATCACACCCAAACAGATGGGTTGTTAAAAAGTTCAACAAAACTCTAGAGCAAATGTTAAAGAAGGTGGCGGATAGAGATGGAAAGGATTGGGACTGTCAAATACCCTATTTGATGTTTGCCATCAGGGGGGTACCACAATCCTCTAAAAGTTTTTCACCCTTCGAGTTAGTCTATAGGAGACACCCAAGAGGGCTGTTGGACATCGTCAAGGAAACTTGGTAAAGTGAGAGGCCTCCCCACAGGAGTGTGATTGAGCATGTTGCCCAGATGCAAGATAGAATTGCACAGGTAATGCCAATCATAAAAGAACATTTGGCCCAAGCACAGTTAGCACAGCAGATGATGTACAATCGCTCCCCGGGGCATAGGGTACTAGTGCTAATCCCTACGGTTGAAAGCAAATTCCTGGCCAAATGGCAGGGCCCATATGAGATAAATTAAAAATTGAGTGAGGTAAACTACAGGGTCAGACAACCAGGAAGGCAAAAGAACAGATGTATCACATTAATCTGTTGAAACCCTGGAGGGATAGGGAATCCCTAGTTGCAGACTGGCTCAGTTGGATTTGCTTGGTTCCTGGGGTTGAAATAGCAGTCACCTTATCAAAACCTCAACAACAGGAAGTTAAAGAGTATGTGCTCCATAACAAAGAGGTTTTCTCTGAGCTGCCAGGACAAATATCTAGGGTAGAGCATGACATTATCATCCTGCCAGGTGAAAGGGTGAAATTAAAACCCTATTGCATACCAGAGGCCCAACGGGAGGTAATACGTGGTTAAGTACAGAGAATGCTTGAATTGTTGGTGATAGAGAAGTCCCAGAGTGACTGGTCCAGTCCTATAGTGTTAGTGCCCAAACCAGATGGGAGGTGGTGATTTTGTAACGATTTTCGACAGTTGAATAAAGTTACAAAATTTGATACCTACCCCATGATAAGTATAGATGAATTGATCGACCGGCTGTACATGATAACGCTCGATCTGACCAAAGGGTATTGGCAAATTCCTCTAGTCAAGATGGCAAAGGAGAAAACTGCATCTGTAGCCTCAGATGGGGCATTCCAGTATAGAAGAATGCTATTTGGATTACAGAATGTGCCAGCAACATTGCAGTGGAAAATGGATAAGATTATGCGGCCCCATCAGAAGAAGTAGAGGCAGCTTACCTGGACGATGTGATTGTCCATAGCACAGATTGGGCCTCACATCTGCCAAAAGTTCAAGCCATCTTAGATTCTATATGGAAAGCTGGGTTTACAAAGAAGTGTACTATGGAACATGAAGAGGCCAGCTATCTTGGGTACACTATTGGGAATGGAGTGAAAAAACTAGAGCAGGTACAAGCATTTCTAGGAATCCCTGGCTATTATTGGCAATTCATCCCCCATTTTGCTTCTCAGGCTGTGCCCCTAACCAACTTGATAAAAGGGAAAGAGTCTGTCATGGTTAAATGGACCCCAAAGGCTGAAGCAGCATTCTGGTCTTTAAAAAAAAAGCCTTATTTAGCCAGCCAGTGCTGCGTTCACTTGACTTCTCTAAGGACTTTGTTGTGCAGACTGATGCATCCAATGTGGGGTTAGGAGCAGTGTTGTCCCAGGTTTGGAAGAAGGGGGAAGAGCACCTGGCCATTTAACTCAGCAGAAAATTGAAATCCCACTAGGTGAATTATGCCACAGTTGAGAAGGAGTGTTTAGCTGTGAAGTGGGTTCTAGATTCCCATTGGTACTATCTGCTAGGTAGACATTTTGACTTGGTTACTGATCACGCTCCCTGAAAGTGGATGGCTCAATACAAGGAGACCAATAGAAGGGTAAATAGATGGTTTCTGGCCCTACAAGAATTCAACTTTACAGTAAAGCATAGCCCTGGGGTTCAGATGGGAAATGTGGATGCTTTATCCCGGGTCCATGCATGTCTGACTACTTGTGTTTAGAGTTGAGCGAACCTGGACTGTAAAGTTCGGGTCTGTACCGGACTTTGGGGTGTCCATGCCCCGAACCTAGCCTATCATGGCTGTGATAGGCTAGTGCATCATGTGACCCAGCCTCTGTATGAGCTGGAGTCACGTATGCCACGTGTCACATCGTCTCAGGCTAGTGTAGGGAGAGCATGCTTCCGGCGCTGTGAGGGACAGATTACGGATCTAATATGATCTCATCCTGCATTACAGACAGATTCCAGGCGGTGCTGTGAGGGGAAAGCTTAGTGTTCTAAAACCATCTGATACTGGACTAGGTAGAGTTTACTAGTGCTGTGAGGGATAGATTACCGATCTAATATCATCTCATCCTGCATTACAGAGAGGTTCCTGGCAGTGCTGTGAGGGGAAAGCTTAGCATTCTAAAACGATCTGATACTGGACTAGGAACAGTTTACTAGTGCTGTGAGGGACAGATTATTGTTCTAAAATCATCTCATCCTCTATTACAGAAAGGTTCCTGGTGGTGCTGTGAGGGGAAAGCTTAGCGTTCTAAAACCATCTGATACTGGATTAGGTACAGTTTACTTGTGCTGTGAGGGACAGATTATTGTTCTAAAAACATCTCCTAGTGCTGAAGGGAGAGGTTCCTGCTGGTGCTGTGAGGGACAGATTATTGTTCTGAAATCTTCTCCCAGTGCTATAGGGAGAGGTTCCTGCTGGTGCTGTGAGGGACAGATTATTGTTCTAAAATCATCTCCTAGTGCTATAGGGAGAGGTTCCTGCAGGTGCTGTGAGGGACAGATTATTGTTCTAAAATCCTCTCCTACCGCTATAGGGAGAGATTCCTGCTGGTGCTGTGAGGGACAGATTATTATTCTAAAATCCTCTCCTACTGCTATAGTGAGAGGTTCCTGCTGCTGCTGTGAGGGACAGATTATTGTTCTAAAATCATCTCCTAGTGTTATAGGGAGAGGTTCCTGCTGGTGCTGTGAGGGACAGATTATTGTTCTAAAATCATCTCCTTGTGAAATAGGGAGAGGTTCCTGCTGGTGCTGTGAGGGACAGCTTATTGTTCTAAAATCATCTCCTAGTGCTATAGGGAGAGGTTCCTGCTGGTGCTGTGAGGGACAGATTATTGTTCTAAAATCCTCTCCTAGCGCTATAGGGAGAGGTTCCTGCTGGTGCTGTGAGGGACAGATTATTATTCTAAAATCCTCTCCTACTGCTATAGGGATAGGTTCCTGCTGCTGCTGTGAGGGACAGCTTATTGTTCTAAAATCATCTCCTAGTGTTATAGGGAGAGGTTCCTGCTGGTGCTGTGAGGGACAGATTATTGTTCTAAAATCATCTCCTACTGCTATAGGGGGAGGTTCCTGCTGGTGCTGTGAGGAACAGATTATTGTTCTAAAATCATCTCCTAGCGCTATAGGGAGAGGTTCCTGCTGGTGCTGTGAGGGACAGCTTATTGTTCTAAAATCATCTCCTAGTGCTATAGGTAGAGGTTCCTGCTGGTGCTGTGAGGGACAGATTATTGTTCTAAAAACTTCTCCTAGTGCTATAGGGAGAGGTTCCTGCTGCTCCTGTGAGGGACAGATTATTGTTCTAAAATCATCACATATTGCTAGAGGGAGAGGTTCCTGTTGCTCCTGTGAGAGACAGATTATTGTTCTAAAATCATCTCCTAGTGCTATAGGGAGAGATTCCTGCTGGAAATGTGAGGGACAGATTATTGTTCTAAAATCATCACATAATGCTAGAGGGAGAGGTTCCTGCTGGTGCTGTGAGGGACAGATTATTGTTCTAAAATCATCACATTCTGCTAGAGGGAGAGGTTCCTGCTGCTCCTGTGAGGGACAGAATATTGTTCTAAAATAATCTCCTAGTACTATAGGGAGAGGTTCCTGCTGGTGCTATGAGGGACAGATTATTCTTCTAAAATCATCACATACTGCTAAAGGGAGAAGTTCCTGCTGCTCCTGTGAGGGACAGATAATTGTTCTCAAATCATCACATACTGCTAGAGGGAGAGGTTACTGCTGCTGCTGTGAGGGACAGATTATTGTTATAAAATCATGACATACTGCTAGAGGGAGATGTTCCTGCTGATCTTTTGAGGGACAGATTATTGTTCTAAAATCATCACATATTGCTAGAGGGAGGAGTTCCTGCTGGTGCTGTGAGGGACAGATTATTGTTCTATAATCATCACATACTGCTAGAGGGAGAGGTTCCTGCTGCTCCTGTGAGGGACAGATAATTGTTCTAAAATCATCATATACTGCTAGAGGGAGAGGTTCCTGCTGCTCCTGTGAGGGACAGATTATTATTCTAAAATCATCTCATCATAGTGCTACAGGGAGAGGTTCCTCCTGCTCCTGCTAGGGACAGATTCTTTTTCTAATATCATATCATACTGGTGTAGGGAGCGGTTTCTGCTGCTGGTGTGAGTGGTGCATTTCTTGCACAAAAATAAAAAGTGCGTCTACATTGCGGTTTTCCAAAAAAAAAAGTAGAAGAATTTATTATTCTTTTTTTGTATTAATAAATAGTGCTACATAGTACCTTTGTGGCCAGAATGAGGAGAGCGTCAAATAAGGGACGTGGTCGTGGTGCTGCTGGTTGTTGCTGGTGTTGGTGGTGTTGGTGAAGTTCCTGTTGCAAGGAGAGGCCCTGGTCAATTTGTGCCAGCTACATGCACAAGTGAATCACCTTCTTCAGGTGCAAGTAGCCGACAGAACCTTCAACGTTATATGGTAGGCCCGAATGCCACTCAAGGAATGGTGAGGCCAGAACAAGTAAGGGTGCTAGTATATTGGGGGGCTGACAATGCCTCCAGTTCCTTCACATTGTCTCCTACCAGGTCCCTTGATGAAAGCTCAGAGTTGGCACCTGAACCCCATGGCCATCTGTCTTTCACCTCAGCCCCTTCTAAATCAGCCAAGCAATCTGAGCCCCAAGTCCTGCAACAGTCTCTTAATCTTTGTGATGACTCCCCTGGTGTGCTTTCCATGGGCCATTCACATAGCCCTGCCCCAGAAGTGGAAGACATTGAGTGCACCGATGCCCAACCACTTCTGTTGCAGGATGAGGACATGGAAACGTCAGCGCAGCACGTCACTGATGATTACGAAACACAGGTGCTAACTGCTGCGACTTTCCACAGTGTGCAGACTGAAAGGAGGGCAGTGGTGAGGGGTGGTGGAAGATGATGTGGAGGAGGATGATGAGGTCCTAGACACCACATGGAATGAAGGTCATGCGAGTGATGTGTGCCGTTTGGAGGAAGAGGTGGTGGTAGCACAGAGACACCAGCACAGCAAAAGAGGAAGCAGGTTGCAAAAGCGGAGCAAGCGTCCCCTAGACAGTACGCCTGCTACTACCCACCACACCCAGGGACCTAGCACACCAAAGGCAGCTCAAAGGCATTCCCCGGTGTGGCAGTTCTTCAGAAAATGTGCTGATGACAAGACACGAGTGGTTTGCACGCTGTGCAATGAGAGCCTGAAGCGCAGCATAAATGTTCTAAACCTGAGCACAACCTGCATGACCAGGCATCTACATGCAAAGCACGAGCTGCAGTGGAATAAGCACCTCAAAATCCAAGAAAGGTCTCGGCCTCCTCCTGCTTCCTCTTCTGCTGCTTCCTCAACCTCTACAGTGCCAGTGTTACCTGCCACCCAGCAAACAGATGATGTGACAGCAATGCCACCATGTCCGCCACCATCCCCAAGCATTTCCACACCATGGTCCCATGGAAGCTTACAGCTCTCCATCTCCCAAACACTGGAGAGAAAGAGGAAGTATCCCCCACCCACCCGCGATCCCTGGCCCTGAATGCCAGCATTTCAAAATTCCTGGCCTTTGAAATGCTGTCATTCCGTCTGGTGGACACGGACAGTTTTAAAAACCTGATGGCGGTGGCTATCCCACAGTACGTGGTTCCCAGCCGCTACTACTTTTCCAGGCAAGCCATCCCTTCCCTGCACAAACAAGTCGGAGACAAGATCAAGTGTGCACTGCGCAACGCCATCTCTGGCAAGGTCCACATAACCACTGATACGTGGACCAGTAAGCATGGGCAGGGGCGCTATATCTCGCTAACTGCACACTGGGCAAATGTAGTGGCCGGTGGGCCTGAGGCGGCTAGGCATTTGGTGCATGTCCTTCCGCTACCCAGGTTTGCAGGGCATTTCTCATTCTCTTTCACCTCCTCATCCACTCAGCGTAACACCTTCACCACCAACTTCAGCACATCCAGGGGGAAACGACAGCAGGCTGTTTTAAAACTGATATGTTTGGGGGATAAACCCCACACTGCGCAGCAGCTGTGGACGGGCATTGAACAACAGACCGATGAGTGGTTGTTGCCACTGAGCCTCAAGCTCGGCCTGGTGGTGTGCGATAATGGGCAGCTCTGGGCCTAGCCAGTTTGACTCACATCCCTTGCCTGGCACATGTGCTGAATTTGGTGGTTCAGAAATTTCTAAAAAAATTACCCCGATATGTCAGAGCTGCTGCAGAAAGTGCTGGCCGTCTGTGCATGCTTTCAGCATTCTCACCCTGCTGCTGCTCGCCTGTCTGCGCTGCAGCAGAACTTCGGCCTTCCCGCTCCCTGCCTCCTATGCAATGTGCCCGCAAAGTGGAACTCCACCTTGCACATGCAGGAGAGACTGTGCGAGCAGCAGCAGGCAAAAGTGGAGTTTCAGCTGCAGCACGCATGGGTCAGTCCCTCTGTGGAACAGCACCACTTTACCACCAACGAGTGGTCCTCCATGCGAGACCTGTGTGCGGTGTTTCGAGTACTCCACCAACATGGCCAGTGCCGATGACGCTGTTCTCAGCGTTACTATCCCACTTCTATGTCTCCTTGAAAAAACACTTTGGCCGATGATGGAAGATTTCACCACGACAAGGTGTCTCCCTGACTGGGTACGCACGACGTCGACTTTGAGGTGAAAACGGACGACGACGAGCGTGTCAGAGAGGACGTACACGTTCCACCTCAAGGTGAAACGCCCGTGTAACGTATCCTCCGTCCCTCGCCCTTCCGGCTTCAAGACGACGTCGCGTCT
>BLSH010253440.1:22180-34952 GCA_018402905.1 Glandirana rugosa | reverse complement strand
TGTATTTGTGTTATTTCAGAAATTATGGTGAATATATTTTGCCAGTACGCCGTGATTTTCGGCAGCCCCATATGATGTGCAGGAGATCTCCTACCATACCACAATTCCTCCAGCATCTATTTGGGATATTGTTGTTGAAGTGAGAGATTCTATCTGGGGTCAAGTACCATCTTAGGGCAATTTTGGTAGAAAGTTCCCATAGCGTAGAGCAGCATGTTACCTTTTGGGTAGTTCTGCACGATTTAAGCCATTGCTCTTCTGTGAAGGTTTGTTCCAAGTCTGCTTCCCATTTTTTAAAGGGGGGGGGGATTTGTGGAACTCCTTTTTTTTTTGGAGTAGGTTATAGAAAATAGAGATTCCATTTTGCTGGTGGGCAGGGGAAGTTAAATAGCGCCAAGCTTGGGTTTGTATAGTGTGCTGTGTTTGTGGAATCTTGGTTAGGCAGTGTTGAATTTGCATGAATTGATATACGTCGTGTGTAGAGAGTTTAAATTATTTTTTTAGGTTATGGAAGGTCTTAGGTGCATTGCCATCATATAGGTCATGTATATGGTTGAGTCCTTTTTTGGCCCATGAAGATAGGGAGATTTGGGTAATGAGGGGGGTTAAAGCTGATAGTGGAATTTTCAAGGGAATAGTTGTTTGGTGAGGTTGGGATTGTTGTATCAGGTGTTTCCAGGCTTTGATTGCTGTTTGCATAGTGGGGGGGAGAAAAGATGGGGTTTTTGCCCCTAGTTGAACGCTGAACAACCAAGTTGTTGGTGGATGTTGGGGGTTGTAAGAGGCTTCTATTGTGCTCCAAAGTGCGTTTGGGGACTGTGCTATCTCTAAGTTGAGATATCGCTGTTGCTATGTAGCAGTCGTAAAAGTCGATATAGCCTGCACCTCCGTACATTCTATGTTTGATTAATTTGTGGTGAGCACATCTAGATTTCTTACCCTTCCATATGAATTGGGCCAATAAAGATTGTAAGGATTTGAAGAAGGTGGCTGGAACTGTGATTGGTAAGGTTCTAAAAAGATATATAAGCTGCAGGAGATGCATCATTTTAAACGCTGCAAGTCTGCCTGACCAGGAGAATTTGCTTTTGGCCAATTGAAGAAGTTCTTGTTGTATTTTTTCACTAGTGGTGAGATAGTAGTTATGTTGAAATAGAGATTTGGCGGATCTTGTGAGCTGGATACCCAGGTGGGGTATACTTTTATCAGCCCATTTATAAGGGTGTTGTTGCTAGAGGAGATTGATAGTTGTTGCGTCTACCCCTACATCAAGGATGCAGGATTTGGTTGTATTGACGTTGTAATAGGAGATCCTACTAAACCACATTAGTATTTTTGAGTTTCTACTAGGGAGGATGTTGGGTTAGTTAATATTAGGATTATGTCGTCCACGAACAGGCTTATCTTGTGATGGTGGGGTTTGATGTGTAAACCTGTGATGCTATTGTTCGATCTGATATGTTCTGCTAGGGGCTCCATGACTAAGTTGAAGATTAGTGGCGAAAGAGGGCATCCCTGCCTCGTGCCATTGGTGATCTGAAATGGAATGGATAGAAGGTTGGATGTATATACTTGCACGAAAGGTTTAGTGTAAAGTGCTCGAATAGCTTGTAGTATGAGGCCTGTAAATCCAAATTTATGTAAGGTCAAGGTGAGATAGTCCCAGTTAACCCTGTCAAATGCCTTCTCTGCATCTAGTGAAAGATGCAGAGAAGGTGTTTTGGTAGCATTCGCATGGTGAATTAAGTTGATTATGCATCTTGTGGCGTCCGAGGTTTGACGATTTTTTATGAAACCGGTTTGATCTGTATGGATTAGTAGTGGTATTATATCTATCAGTCAGTTTGCTAGTGTTTTGGCGTAGATCTTAAGGTCAAGATTGAGAAGGGATATGGGACGGTAGTTTGAGGGGAGCGATGGGTCTTTCCCTGCCTTCGGCAATGTCACCACTAGCGTGGAGAGCATCTCTGCTGGGAAAGATGAGGAGGACGCAGCGTCGTTATAGAGATCACACATGTGTGGGAGGAGTTGGTTTTGGAATTGTTTAAAGTATTCTCCGGTGAGGCCGTCTGGACCAGGAGACTTGGTGTTGGGCAATTGGTCTATCACTTTTCTCACTTCATCTATGGAAAACAATTTGTTCAAGGTGGTAATTTGGTCTTCCGTTAGTTTAGGAAGTTTTATCTGATCAAGGAAGGACTGTATTTCTTCTTGGGATGGCATGTGGGTATCTTTATCTGCCTTGATGTTGTACAAGTAACTGCTAAAGGCATCTGCAATGGATTGGGGGTTTAAAAGTTTTTTGTGGGTGCTGGGGTGATGTAGGCATGTTATTCTATTTTTAATGTGATGCCCTTTAATTTGTAGTGCCATGGCTTTCCCCGCCTTGTTGCCAGTAGTGTAGGTTCTAGCTTTAAGTTTCCATTGCATTCATTCAAAATCTTCTAGCAGCAACGCATGGAGCTCATGGCGAAGCCGAAAAATTTTGGATTGTAGTTTGGGCGAAGGGCACAATTTGTTTTGGGAGTTTTTAGAGTCAATCACTGTGGTCAACTCTGACAGACGCCGCGTCCTTCTCCTTTTCACTTTAGATCCCAGCTGTATAAAATAACTTCTAATGAAGGCCTTGTGAGTGGTCCACAAGGTTGCCTGGTCAGACACCAAGCCCTTGTTAGCAGTAAAAAATGAATTTAGTCAATTAGAAATGTATTTAGTATTGTTGTGGTCTTGTAATAAAAAGTTGTTTATTTCCATATGTAGGCTTGGGGTTGAGATGCCTTTATTGAAATTCCAATGCTCACAGGCGCGTGATCCAACCAGGCGATAGTGTGGATTTTTGATGAGTGGACATTTTGCAGTAACCATTTGTCTGAGAGAAAGAGGTCAATAGGAGAATATGTGTTGTGACGTGGGGAGAGGTACGTGTAGTCTCTCTCCTCCGCGTGGCAGCACCTCCATACATCATATAGATTATATTCTGAAATAAGTTTGCTCAAGGGAGAGATAAATCTTTTAGGACCAGAAGATGAGTCTAAATCATAGTCAGATACCAAGTTAAAATCCCCACATATTAGTAAATGCCCTTGTTGGGTGACTTTGATTTTCTGGATGGTGGATTTCAAGAATGACATCTGGCGTTGATTGGGAGCATACAGAGACGCTATGGTGTATTGAGAGCCTTCAATGGTACAGTGTAAAGTAATGTACCTGTCCTGAGGGTCAATCATACAACTGTGCAGTTGGAAGGAGATAGTGTCTCTAATGGCAATAAGGACTCCCCGTTGTTTCTTAGTGTAGCAGGATTTGTATATGTTAGGAAAGGATTTGTGCTGACAGGTGGGAGAGGAGACTTGGGCAAAGTGCGTTTCCTGCATGCATAATATATCACAGTTATTAGCCAGTGTTGTTTTCCACAGAGAGGCCTTCTTGGCTGGATGGTTTAGGCCCTTTGCGTTAATAGATAGCACGTTGATGTTCATGATGTGGTGCAGTTGGGTATTGTGCTACAAGAAAGGGACTTACGTTTGGATGGTTAGTAAAAGGTCTGGAGGATTGTAGAGATGTGGTTCGGCTGGAGTGTCTGGACTAGGCTGGTAAGACGAGGTTGTACTGTGTCTCAGTGCTATTCCTTCAGGTAGTCTCGGTTAAGGGGAGTGGATACTCTGAAGTTTGTTGCTGCCTTGGAATTTCAGTGCGTTACAACAAAAGAAATAAAATGAAAAACAAGCGAGAAATTGTTAACAGATATAGCATAGCAAATAGAAGAACTGAGAAAGGTCAGCTATGTAGAGCTCAAAGAGCAGCTGATGGAGTTGGGGGTAGAGTTCGAGGCATTACTGGCCATGAGCCAAGGGCCCGATCGAAAGGAGATAGTAGCTGTGGCAGCTGTGAGGATAGTTAATTGTTTCGTGAAGAGTTGTTACCTTGTTTGTGTGGTTCGTGTTGGGAAGGTTGCTTAAATTTGACGTGGTCTTCCTTTGGGGGTTCGGGTATGATTCCCCAAGAGTGGAGTAGCTTCATCCCTTTGTCAATGGTGGATATTGTATGTTGGGTGCCGTTATTAGTTATGACCATGGTTGCAGGGTGGCGCCACTTGTAAATTATCTTGTGGTTGTTGAGGGCCTTGGTCACTGTTTTAAGTTGCCATCGTAGCTGTAGTGTGTGTTGAGACAAATCTGGGAAGATTTGGATTCCTTTGAAGGGGTTAGGTAGAGGTAGCATGTTCCTCGCTTTAGCTAGGATTTGTTCTTTAGCTTGGAAAAAATGTATTCTTAGAAAAACATCACGTGGGATGGTCTCCTCTAAGTGTCTTTGTTTAGGGATCCTATGGATCTGGTCGATGCTGAGTTCTATGGGCGAGAGCTCTGGTGCAATGAGAGAGAACCGTTTATTGGCGTAGGCCTGCAAGTCCATAGAGGGAATGGATTTCAGGACACCTCGGATTTTAAGG
The DNA here is from genome assembly GCA_018402905.1 of Glandirana rugosa. Classification (NCBI taxonomy): domain Eukaryota; kingdom Metazoa; phylum Chordata; class Amphibia; order Anura; family Ranidae; genus Glandirana; species Glandirana rugosa. Next base: position 30,502 of record BLSH010253440.1, on the reverse strand, counting down.
TTATTCTGCCTCGAGAGGTCCTCGAGGTCTGCCAGTTTGGATTTTATCCAGGTAGTTTCCTCTTTTTGTTCTGTGTAGGCATCTACTAGGTTGTTTACTGTGTTGGTACATTCATCCATTTTTTTTCCTATGTAGTGAACTCTGCCATCTAAGTTTTTCATGTCTGCTGAGAATTTGTTGAGGACTGAAGTGAAACTGGCAGTTAGTGAGGTTTGCAGGGACAGAAGCATATCCTTTAGGGTAGAGTCAATGACCGGTTGTCCCGTGGTGGGGAAGGAGGCTATGGGCAGATGGGATTGTGGAGGTGGTGGGAAGCCTGTGTCCCCTGTGGACTGGTTTTAAGAGTCCAAACTCATTTTTGATTTGACTGGGCTTTGTGATGTTGGGCTGATAGGAGGTGATAGATTGGGTGAAGACATTAGTAGTGGGGTGTCGCCCTCTCCTGGGTCTGCGTCTGGGAGATCCGTATAGGACGTGGACTGGTTATTGATATGTGACCGCGTGTTATCCGGATCTTTTCCCCTGTCAGAGTCTGGCCATTGGAAGAAGGCCGTGAGCTTTTTAGGGTTCCTTTCTTCTTTCCTTTTGCGGGACATCTTGTGAGATGTATTGTATTCAAGGTATGCGGTAAGTTCAGAGAAGTGTGAAAGTACTCCTACACTGATATGTACTATCAATCGGGCTGGTATGGCTCTTATTTTAAGTTGCCATTATGTGTATTTTCTGGCCAGTTAGTGGAATGGGTGTCCCAATATGGCCGCCGTGTATGAATAGCTGATGAGGCAGACAGTTTTGGATGTAACAGTACCCAGGTGTTGTAGCAGCCCCTAGCAATAGGTTGCTGGTGGTGGTGGGAGTTTGTTACGAGCCTTGAGGGTTTGTGTGGCGAGGCCGCCAACTCCCAATTTGGTGGTGGCTATAGGCCTCAGTAGGCCGCAGTAGGCCGTTTCTGGGCTACAGGGGGATTTGTTGTTTGGGCTTCAGGGTTTTAGTAGGATGGGCTGGCTGCTCCTGGGATGGCCTTGTGTCCTACAAGGCCTAGATTGGCTCCGGATGGCTTTTTAATGAGTAGAACGCTCGTTCAGCTATGTAGGCCGCAAGCCGCGGACATCCGTGTCTCTAGAAAATCCGGCAGGAGGGCAGCGGAGGTGTCAGTAAGGTGGATGGAGGTGTTGGGTGGGCTCACCCTGTCCGTGGCTCTAAGGATGACTGCGGATGGCTTTTTAAAGAGCAGAACGCGCGTTCGGCTATGTAGGCCGCAAGCCGCGGGCTAAATTTTCGGCCCTGCGGATGTCCGCTTCACTTGAAAATCCGGCAGGAGGGCAGTGGAGGTGTCAGCAAGGTGGATGGAGGTGTTAGGTGGGCTCACCCTGTCCGTGGCTCTAAGGATGACTGCAGATGGCTTTTTAAAGAGCAGAACGCTCGTTCGGCTATGTAGGCCGCAAGCCGCGGGCTAAATATTCGGCCGCGGGGATGTCCGCTTCGCTCGAAAATCCGGCAGGGGGGCAGCGGAGGTGGCAGTAAGGTGGATGGAGGTGTTGGGTGAGCTCACCCTGTCCGTGGCTCCAAGGATGACTACGGATTAGGAATTATGCGACGGAGCTCCCCTTCTATGCGACCGCTCTCATGTGCTGCAGGCCATGCCCCCACAAATAACCTTTTTCACTGCTTCCTGCGACCTTGACTGTGGTCGCCATACATTATGCAAACTTCCCTCTCTCTTTCTCACTCTCTCCACCCTTACCCCTTGGAGTCATCTTACTCGCCGCTGGGGATGGTCTGGTCTTAGGGTGGAAAGTCCGTGAGTCCCTGGGAGAGGCGGTCAGGTTCTCTGTAGCCAAGTACCTCTTTACCAGATACACAAGCTTGTCGGCCATGTCCAGGTTTCCATGGTTTACCCACTTTTGGATAGCAGAAGGTAGAGATCTCAGGAACCGATCTATTACCACACGTTCTACAATCTTTGGTGCTGTCAAAGTTTCAGGTTGCAGCCACTTTCTGCCCAGGTGAATGAGATCATGCATTTGCGACCTGGGGGTCGCAGCACCTAACTCCCTGCTGTTATAATCAACCACACAGGCTTCTTACCTCAGAGGAGCTGTGTAACGCTCCCCAGTCTATTCACACAGAAACGGGTTCCAGGGTGGAGCACTCACCTATGCCTGCTGGGAGTTTATGTAAAGGCATTAAGGAGCCAGCTCAACTCAGCTGGGCTTGTTACCTCTACCCCTACAAGACTCTCAGCACTTCCACTTAGTGGTAGAAATCAGCATAGAGTCTAAACCTGGGACAAATGTACCTGCCATCCTGGATGCAACCAGGTGATTTTACCCGCCTGCTGTCACAATATATATACACATTCATACACACACACATACACACACACACACACACACACAGAGCGGGATACCATGTCAAGGGTTAAAAAATAAATAAATAAAAAAACAGAACCTTATATTATTGGCCAAATAGCCAACCCTAGTGCCAAATACTACTGTAATGTCTGAGCTGTTCAATGGTCTAACCTGAAAGCTATTTCAGGGACCTCTAATTCTCCATGGAGGAACGCTGGCATCAAACTATTCAGGCGGTAAATGCAATAAATTTAATTTCAGGCAGATGTCTCTGTCCTATGTTCAAATCCCCCACCATTGCCTCAATCTGAAATGCCTTAAGGCCCCCAGATGTTCTAAAGTGTTTAGGGATGAATGATTGGTGATTAGAGTTGAGTGAACCCGAACTGTAACGTTCGGGTTCGTACCAAACTTTAAGGTGTCCGTATACAGAATCCGAACTCTAACGTTTGAGAAAATTTGGTGATCCATTTTAAGATATTCCTGTTGTGTTTTTTCAAAGCAAATCCTGAGGGATGACAGGTGTGTTTTATATAGATTAACCCACCTGAAACTCTCTCATTCTTGATATCTATAATTGAGAGCCAAAGAAAGAGTTGCAGACCCTTCCATATATGAGCTCAATTATCTATGTTTTGATAGATTGACCTTGGATGCCCATTGAAGGTGACATCTTCCAACCTGAAGGGACCGCAACTACAGATACTATGCTATTCTAGGTTTTAAAATTATAATGCTGTAAGTTCATGGTTTTATTTTTGTATAATGATAGGGGAGTGGTCGCTATAAGTAAATATGGAAGGGGGTATACATGGAGTCTCCTAGTATTATTGATAAGATTGCTCTGATGAAATTGTGCTGTCTCAAAATGTGTTGGCCAGGATATTAGAGGCCAGCCTTTGAATGAAGCACTAATAAATGGATGAGATGTTCCCCATAGTAATTATGTGAAAATCATGCCTTTACACCACTTTTGTGTGTACAGTTTATTATTTATGGTGTTTTAGTAGGCGGCAGTTTCCCAGAGACACTACAGGCAGGTTTTTCATTAAGAAATAAAAATTAGATTGTTACAGGACTAATTATGGGCCGATATCACTGATTATTGTGACCTGAAAATTCACACAAAAGGTTTTAGTGATACAATTACAGTAGGTTCTTTGTTAGAAAAAAAATGATATACACTATATTGCCAAACGTATTGTGGCATCCCTCCAAATGTTTGTTTGTTTGGATATATATACACCTGGACCAGATCAGAACAAAAATATCAGCATTATACTCCAATTGGGACTTTACCTGACTAGGAAAGTTTTGATCTTATATTTACATAAGAACATTGAGTACTGTCCGTAATACTTTTTTTATTTGCACTAGCATACAATTTTTCAGGACACGCTTTCGGGGTATCACAGACAGTACTCAATTTTCTATGGCACAATTGTACCAATACGGCTACAATCACGACAAGCAAGATGGAGTATACGTAAGGAATTTGATCTTTCATAGGACTACTTATTGCTAGGGGTGAGCCGATGGTTCAGTCTTGAACTTACTGTAGGTTCAGATCCAACTCTGGCTGTTCAGGCATTCAGATGAACACCTCAACTTGATTTAAAATTATCTACATTTTAGGGATTTTTATTATTTTAATAAAGGATTTTGTGTGTCTGTATTTCTAAGTTACATTTTTGTTAATGAGTAAGGGAAGTATCTGGGGCCCTCAGTATTGTTCAGAGTGACTTCTAGATTCTGATAAGCCTGGCCCACTGGCCAGGGCTATAGGAAAGAGGCCTTTGTCCTCGTCAACATAAGTACAAGTTGCTTTGCCAAGGGGGTCCCCCTAGCAACCCTGGCAAGGCACACCCCCATGTTCACAAAGGGGGCACACATTCACCCTTCCCTTTTTTGAGCAGCGAGCCAGGCTGCATGCTCAGATTACAGATCTGGACATTTACACATAAACAATACAGTTTATATGGCCAGAAAATTTAATTAAACGTTAAAAATAATAATAAAAAGCACAGAGACCCCTCCAAAGGACCCCAAAATACATAGAGGATCCTTGGAAGGGTCCATGTGATTTTTTTTTTAAACCAGCAATGATATGTAATTTGCTGGACATTTTAAACATTATTTACTTGTTCAAATGGTTTTATTGGTACAAAAAAGACAGGTGAACGATGAAGTACAGTTACAATCTTTTAAACAGTATTTACTTTTCAAATGTCAGTGCTGCTGTAGCACTTTCTGTGCATCAAAGATGCACACCTTCACAGGCAGGATTAGGACTAGGGTTTACTGTAACCATTAAAAAAACCTGCCCCTGGCTACATGTAATTTTTTCAAATAGATTTTTTGCAATGGTACTTGTTCCCCAGGGCAGTGCCCACCCACTATACTATTTTTGACACCCCTATTCCCTATTACCCCAGTAAACAGTAATATTTAATATGACAAACTAAGCTTGCATTGATTTTAATGGGAATAGGGTTTGAGAACTGAACTTCTTTGGTTGGAGTGGGAGTGCCCAATTTGTATATCTATGATCAGGCAGCTCAAATAACCCAACTGACCCAAACCACAGCAAAAGACGTATGCCCTCTGTGATTGGCATTATCCTGCTCACCAATTCCTATTGATTCCCTGATGTGGATTATGAACAGACAGCAACAGGATGTCCCACCTGCAAAAAGATGATGTTTCAATATTCCCAAATAACCTTCCTTACTTTGACTAAGCTTAGATAGGCCACATGTCAGATTTCTATGACCTTGTTTAAAGCTGTGTGCAGGTTTAGGGCAATAGTGAGAGGACGGATATCAATTATCCTGAAGATACATGCTACAATGGGAATACAACCATGAATTCCAAAATCATGGTTTAAAAAGTACCTATCTCTACTATAGGTTAGTACATGTTGGTGGATTAGTACATATTGTAGTAAATAGAGGCTCCTTACATGTATCTACCTAAAAGGACAGATCAAAAAAATTCACAGGGAATCTAACTGCAACACACTTTATCCAGAATTGAAAAAAAAAAAGGTTTGACTATGTCGACACTAAGAAAAACATTCTAGAAAATATAATGTGAATTTAAAAGCCAGTGTACCCTGTGTATTTTTTAAGTGAATTCTGTCTTATGCTGTAGGATCAATAGCTCTTAAATCTTGCCAAGTAATTCCTCTTAACTTTGAGTACTTCAATTTCCTCCACAGACCAAAAGGTTAATCATCATTTATAAACAAAGTGATCATGTGGTTTTATAAGGGGTGTGTGATGATTGGAACAAAATATTGTAATATCCACTTGCTTCAGCTTGTATAAGAGCAGTGTGAACAGCAAGATTTTTCAAAGCATTTGCAGAGCTTTCATAATGATTTGTCATAGCTTTCAAAGTATCATTCTGCTCCAGTTTGTAAATGTTGAACACATAGATCTTAATGGTAGTGCTGATTGCCACTTTAAACAAGCGTCTAATTGGTTTCAGTACGATTTGAAGCTTGCTAAAAGCCAGTTGATGCCTGCCAGCAACTTGTTTAAGGTGACAATCAACACTCCAAATATGATCTGAGTATATATTTTCCAAACAAGAGCTGAAGGGTGCTTTAAAGGCTTAGAGAATGCTCAAAAAGCTTGCTGAAAGTTTCAAAAACATTTGCTGTCTACACTGTTTTATAACAATCTGAAGTCAATATCAAACAATCCTGAGTTCTTTAATTCTCTTTTTTTTTCTGAGGTCATGTGTGTCTTTGGAAGTAAATGTGTTAACTGTGTTTTTTAGAACAATGACTTGGCTATTTGAAATAGAAAGTCAATAATATCAGATTATCAAGACAATCTCCTTGTAACTCTCATAAATTCATGTTCATGAAATATAACCATTATTATTATTATTGACTTGAATAACCTTTTGAGGCTTTTGGTACAAAAGACAGAATAACATTGTATAATGTTAGCCTAAATCTCAAATCAATCTTCTGGGATTGCTAAAGGATAAGAGGTTGCTGTAAGGAGATGTAAGGCACTGAATTGAAATGACTAACCAATGCCAAACTGTCTGTTACCCAGATTTGAGCATTTAATATAAAACAGTTCTTGAGATTAAAACATGATTCATAAGTATCTTTGAGTTCCGAGTACTGTTACCTTATTTTATTCCCTATTGCTAGCATTGTAAACATAAACCTAAACAATGGAATTATTTAAAAAAAATGTATAAAATACGTAGTTATTCTTTTCCAATTTTCTATTACCAATTTTGGCATTCTTTCTGTAAGCATGCTGTTTTCTAGATACTATTATAATTTATATTGTGTGAAAGTGTATGCCATGGCAAAAAAGAAAAAAAAAAAAGCATATGCAGTACATCTCTGCAATACATGCTTTAGGCCTTTAGAGACACTGAAAGTACAGAAAAATATCTGTTGATCTGCCAGAAATGCACTCAGATCCTAACTTTCTATGGAGGCTGACAACGCACAGCATTTTTGTGGACTGAGTGTTGCTATCCCTGCCAGTTGTCTTGTAATAAACTATTCAATCACCCTTCTCATCTTCACAACCTAACCACTGATGGATCCGTAGCTCCAACATCAGGTATTATCAGACTTTAGCAAAGCATGTTAGGGTTCATATATGCTTTAGTACTATATAATACCGTGTAATGTTAGGTTTTGCTATCACCAAGTACACTGCAGATCAGTGGATTTGGGATGACTAGGTCAGGAAAGCCAATGAAACTGTGCTAGGAAGATAGCTCATTTACAAAAGGCTATGAATCAGAGATCAAGCACTGTGAGAGAAAATACAGGATACTATTAAGCACTAGCAGCACACACTAACACCAACAAACATGTAACAGTTCAGAGGCCATGTGACATGCTAATATCCCATTCTATAAGGCCTGTTGTTTCATTAGTTATAATGACTTTTACAAATGTTCACTTCAAGATCTTTTTAATGTTCATGGGCTAAATTGTCAATATATATATATATATATATATATATACACACAGTTGTGCTCATAAGTTATGGAAAGTATACCGTGCTAAAACATTCCGTGAAAAAATGTGAGTACATTTTGTTTGTTGTTATTATAGAATGGACTGTGGCAACTCTCTCAGGAATACCACCCAAAAATCGAAACACTAGAAACATAAGTTGTGCAACTCCAACCCAAATATCTAAATAAATGATTAATTGATAAAGTGCTATCAAGTGCAATACTGTGCAAAATATAAAAGTGCAAGTATAGAATAAAGTGCAAAATTAATGATAAAAATGCTAATAAGAAAATATCCCCTAAGTAATAATATATGAACACAAACACAAAACAGTCACTATAATGAAAAGTGCTAGTGCAAAATAGTAAGTGCTGAAATATCTGCATCCAATATAAAGTTCTGGTGAACTCACCTACAGGAATAGATCGTTTGGTGTGTGTGGGGTGGCAGCTAGAGGCCAACAGTAGAGTATTCCCCACACACTCCTTGCGATAAGTGCAGGTGATCCCGCACGGCTGATATCGGCTGGCTCCCATACACCTACGATCATTAGAAATCGAAGTGGATCTGATTGCAGGACATCACTGGTCGGCATTTAAGTTCATAAGGCGCAGACGTTACTTACCTTTGGTGAGTCTTTCCACATAGGGGAGTCTTCACCTCCCTGTTTATTCACGTGGTGTGGTGAAGGACAAAGGTTGTGACGGGATCCTGTTCCCTAATACAGAATTATTGAATGGACTATTGCTGTTTCTATTCGGAGCACTACACATAATCAATAGAAAGACTTTTTGCATTTAAAAGTTACATATGAGCGCTGCTGGGACCATTTTTTCTGGGTTTTTTTGACTCACTGATTTTATGGTGCTATTTTAAATAACTGTGTTTATATTAGGCAGCTGCCACTACTTGAATTTACGGCTGGTCACTACAGGACGTTAGTCTAGGTGAAGCTAAAGA
>BLSH010253440.1:0-11751 GCA_018402905.1 Glandirana rugosa | reverse complement strand
TACAAATAAAACACTGAAAACACTGAATAAACATAGGTCAAACCTGTACTTCTGGTGGGAGAACCCACAAGAAGTAGTGTAGTCTGTAGTTTGTGGATTACAAGGATGGTATGGGGGGGTAATGGGGTGGAGATGTTAAAGAGGGCCGGTTTCCGTCTTCAAAGGATCCATAAGTTCCAGAGTGAAGTATTGGGGTCAGGAGGTGAAAAGAGGGGGTAAAGGAGATGGTATCAAAAATCAGTCTTATGGATCTGTGGGATAATGAAATGGGGGGAGCTGGGGTCACTTAAATAGGGATTAGAGCAACATAAGGATTGTGACTATATTGGGCATAGGTGAAGTCTCCTGGATGTGGAACAGTTCCGTGAGGCAGGATGCAGTCTCTTGAAATGAGATTCTCGGTGAGAGAATGTCTCACAAATGTAAAGACTCAAAAAAAGGAACAGCTACAGAGTACCTCAATCCATGGAGTCTGTACAATCGGAGGGTAGGGGAGCAAATCTGCCTCTTTTGTGGAGATTGCGGTCTTCTGTTGCTGATGTAGAGGCCTAGAGGGTGTAGACTTCTGTGGTGAGCTGGACGCAGAACGTCGTCTCTGGCGATGATCTTTCTGTTGAGAACCTGGGGTAGAAAGATGTAAATCCTGGAGGAGAGAGCATAGATCAGATTGTGATTTGCAGACATGCTTGCGACCATTATAGGTGAATTTAATGGACAATGGGAAACCCCAGGTGTATTGAATGTGATGTTGTTGCAGAACTTGGAGTTGTGGTTTCAACTCGCGCCTCCTTATAATGGTTGCCTGGGAGAGGTCTGCAAATAGCTGGTAGCTGTGGCCTTGGAACTGCAGGGACTCTTTCTGACGGGCTGCTTGGAGGAGCTGCTCCTTTGTCCTGTAAAAGTGGAGTTTGGCTATTATATCACGGGGGGGACCGTTCTCCTTCTTGGGAGTAAGTGATCTATGGACGCGGTCCATTTCTAGGCGTTCTATTGGGATAGAGGGCATGAGCTCTTGAAAAAGAGCCGTGATAGTGGATTGGAGGTCCAAAACAGTCTCTGGGATCCCTCTAATACGTATGTTCGAGCGCCTAGCTCGATTTTCAAACTCCTCAAGTTGAAGGAGTAAGGTGTTGTTTTCTTCTTTTAATATGGCCACTTCTTCAGATTGATTATGTATTTCGGATTCTATCACATCTACTCTTTGTTCTAGCTCTTCTGTGCGGTGCCCAAGTTCCCTGATCTCTCTAGTGAGGAGGTCAGTGATCTGTTCAGATGTTTGCTTGAGGGCCCTATGGAGCATCCGCTCAAACTGCGCCATCAGAGCTGTTTGGGGCTCTTGGGTTAGGGAGAGTGTGGGGGCTGTTATAGTCTCTCCTTCTGATTCCCCTTCATCCCTGTGTGGTACCTGAGATCTCCGTGGAGAATGCTGCATGGTGCCGCTCGTTCGTCGGGCCGCGTCCAGCGCCATCTTGGATGAGGCCTGTAGTAGGGCCTCGCGTATAGATTTGCCCTTTTTCGTGTGCTTGTGCCCGACGAGGACCATCTCCGAATGAGCCTGGCTCTGAGGGGGAGAAGAGCTGTCGGTTTGGGTGAGCTGGCTTGCTTGATGCTGCCTGTACAAGCCGCGATCGCCTCCCTGCTAGCGGAGCTCTCGTCCTATGCGACCGGCATGGACGGCTTCGCGCATGCGCTGTAGTAGTAGTAGTAATCTCTACCTAGTCCAGAATCAGATCATTCTGTAATGCAGGATGAGATGTTATTATATCTGCAATCTGTCCTTCACAGCACCAGTAGCATCCTCTCCCTACATTGCCTGAAATCATGTGACATGCAGCACTACGTGACTCCAGCTTATACATAGGCTGGGTCACATGATGCACTGGCCAATCACAGCCATGCCATTAGTAGGCATGGCTGTGATGGCTTCTGAGGGCAAACCAGTGAAACACTTGTAGATTGGCTGCCCTGCAGCTATTCAACAGGCGGGATCAAATACCCGAACCAGAACTTTTTTCAAATGTCCGGGTTCGGGTCCGGGTCATGGACACCCCAAAGTTCGGTATGGACCCGAACTTTACAGCTCGGGTTCGCTCAACTCTGTTCATCACCACCCCAAGCTGCAATCACTGGTCGCAAGTATACACTACTCATGTTAACTTCTAATGGGACTATTGTTATTACTCATGTTGCTTTTGCTGTTTGAATGTTCTTAGTTGTGAGGACATAAGCTTAATGTGTCTCTCTCTCCCTTTTTCTCTCTAGCACAGCCTTACCGGAGATACTCCTGCTGTCTACTTGATGAATCTCCATACATCCAGCCTACACACGGACGGGGATACATTCCTCACTCCCGAATTTCTTCCCAAACCACCCTTTCTAGGTGCCTCCTGAATCATCTCCGGTAACGCTGTTCCCAAGTGAGTTGCACCTCATGAGAAAAAAAGAGAAGTCCATACTTCTGTATTTGGTATGTTTTGTTATCTTCCCCCTCTTTAGTTTTATGTACCACTGTTGGAACAAAAAAATTCCTTTCCACACCCCAACTCGAGCTGGCCACGCTACAATCTCTGGCCTCTTATCTTTTAATAATCGTTATTTACTGACATCACCATTACCCCCTCCACTCCATCTCATTGATTTGCCTACAAATTCACTTACTAACATACACCCGCCATGAAAATTGTTTCATGGAACATTAAAGGGTTACGGTCCGCACACAAAAGAATGGCAGTCCTGCGCCACCTCCAACGCTTAAAGGCTGATATAGCCTTTCTGCAAGAGACGCACCTCTCATCCACTGACTGCTCGCGCCTAAACAAAATGTGGGTCAGCCAAGTATTCGGCTCACCTGCATCTAAAAGCAAAGCTGGAGTGATCCTTCTTCTTCATAAGAAGGTCCAATGTGAGGTATTATCAGAGGAAAAAGACGAGGAAGGTAGAATTCTCATCCTCAAACTCAAAATCAAAACCAAGGAACTGGTATTGGCAAACGCTTATGCCCCTAACTCCCCAACTAAATCCTTCTTCCATAAACTCACAGCCCATCTAGCCCCTCACCTGCATCCTCCTGTCATCACAGAAGAAGACTTCAACAAAGTAATGAACCCTCAGGAAGATAGATCATCAGGAACCCAACACCACGATATACCCCCCCAGTCCTCTAGCCACTCCCCTAAAACAATTTGCAGATGCCCTACATCTTGTCCATGTATGGAGACTTGCTAATCCGATTGAAAGACAATTTACCTTCTATTCACATCTCCATCATAGCCTCTCCCAAATCGACTATTTCCTTTGTTCAATATCCATTCTCCAGAATATAATGGACCCCCAAATCCTAGACATAGCATTCTCTGAACATTCTCCAATCTCCATCCTCCTAGCAGGCCTTGATGCCCCCAACTCAATTAGATCTTGGTGCTTCCCTGCCAATCTAGGTGACAACCAAGATCGTATTGCCCTGATCAGCAAAACCTGGACGTAATACTCTATCCCGAACGCAGCCCACACCTGCGACCCCAACCTCTTTTGGGAGGCAGGAAAAGCTATCCTGCGCGGGCAGATTATTGCATTTTGTGCTGCCTTCAAAAAGAAAAATGCTAAACACTATAACTCAGTCAGTAAGTCCCTACAAGAAGCCCAAACCCACTCAATCACCAAAATACCCCAGAACACAGGAAAAAAATGGAAAGAGGCTAAAGACCATTGTGACCACTGGGCCTTCGCCCAAGAGCGCTACCAACAGGCGCACATGGACTTACACTACCACAAATATAGCAACAAAGCAGGGAAATTATTATCCTGCTTGTGCAAAGGCAGATACACCCCACCCATATCACTGCTCTTAAGCACCCAAATGGTTCCCTGTCCTCTTCCCCCAAAGACATAAATAGTATACTAGAAGCATTCTACGCTAACTTATATGGCAAAGATCCAATAATGTTGGCGGTGCAAGCTTTCCTAGACTGAGTACGCCCTGCCCACCTAAGTCTGCTAAATACCTCAATATCAGAAGCCGAAGTTAAACAAATAATAAAATCACTGTCTTCAAACAAAGGTACACTTCTGAATTTTACAAATCCAATATAGAAACTCTCACCCCCACACTATCATCTCTTTATCAACAAATCCTTGAGGGAGATTCGTACTCCACCTCGGGATTCCAGGCACACATTAAAATAATCCCAAATAAAAGTAAAGATCCGACCGATCCAGGCTCATATCGCCTCATTTCCTTATTGAACCTTGACACAAAAATCCTCTCCAAGATTATGGCTAAAAGGTTAGCAACAATTATGCCATTGTTAATACTTCCAGCCCAGGCAAACTTCACAATGGGACGCTCAGCAACCTCCAACATCTGCACAGTCCTTGCAGTGCTGGAACACACCAGGGCCAATTCAACCAGCGACAATGCCATAATATCACTAGATGTTGAAAAGGCTTTTGATAACATCAGTTTTCACTGGTTGAACCTGGTCTTGCATAAATTTGGCTTCGCTGGCCCCTTCGTACACCTTATCGAAGCCATGCATACAGCCCTGTATGCAAACGTCATTGCAGCAGGAATCATTTCAAACAAAATCCCCCTCCACAAGGGAACGCATGAAGGCTGCCCCCTATCCCCCCTTTCATTCAATATGGCCATCAAACCCCTTTCCAGACATCTCATCACACACCCCAAGCTACATGGAATTAGAATTGGAAACCAGGAAGTCTGTTCTGCTCTGTTTGCTGACAATATACTAATCTTCTCCTCCAACCCCCAACTTGACATTCCACAAATTCAGGAGATCTTCACCAACTTCAGATCATACTCGGGTCTCAAAATAAACTTTAATAAAAGCAAAGTCCTACCTCTCTTCCATACCAGACCACCTCCCTGGTCAACTAACACGATATTCCAAGTAAGAAACTCACACATAACCTACTTAGGAATAAAAATAGGGAAATCTCCATTCTCAATCTACAACCTCAACATCCCCCTGTTATCACAAAAATTGTAGGGGAACATGAGAATTGGTCCAATCTTTCACTCTCTCTACTGGGAAGAAGTCATCTTTATAAGATGGTCAGCTTCCCCAAATTACTATATCCCTTACAAACCATCCCTCTCCTGATCCGGCACAAAGACGTTCAAATAATAAATAAGGCCCTCTCATCCTTTCTATGGTGGAAAAAACACCTACGCATTGCATTAGCCAAATTTTCTCTCCCAAACCATTTAGGGGGCACCAACCTCCCCAACATACTAAATTACAACGTTGCGTGCCTCCTGAGAGTGGGTTTTGACTGGCTGTCAGCTTCCTCCAGGTATTCTAACCATGAATTCAAATCTCAGATGTCTGCTCCTTTCAACCTAGCCTCTATCCTCCACTGCAAACAACGCAATCTACCACCATTCTTAATGCATAACTTGCTCATCAGAGACACTAATATAGCTTGGAGGGAAGTTAGGACTAAACTGGATCTCCCCACAGCCATTTCTCACTTCCTACCCATCATGGGCCACCCTAATTATCCTTTGGCCGACCAACAAAACATCCTCTCTACCTGGTCCCTGCAGGGCCTAAAAACTCATGCCCAACTATTTGACCCTACCTCAGGGAAAGCACTACCTTTTTCAAAGCTGCAACCAAAAGCCCAAAAGTAATTTCTTATACATTCAACAAGCCATAAGCTTTGCGACCAGCCTCCATCCAGACAGACTGAAGCTCTTCAAACCCTCTTTCATAGACAATCTGATAACGAACAGACTTCTAAAAAATATCTGATATCTACAGACCGCTCTCCCTAGGCCTATGGAAGGCACAATCCCAAGTCCCTTTCCCAGCCTGGTCAAAGGAATTCCCCTCGACAACCGGCCTGGACTTTGCACTACAGGGCTACAATACTGCACAAGCCTTTTTAAAGAATGAGTTCTGGAGAGAACAACAGCTCAAAATCTTACACTGTGCATACAGACCTTTTTCAACATCAACTACATCACCTTTTCACTGTACATGGTGCCACGCCCATAAACCATCTCTAAGACACCGGCTTTGGAACTGTCCTCTTATCTCCACCTTCTGGACACAAGTAGAGAATTTCGAGAATTATCTCGGGCTATACTCCCTGCAAAGACCCATTCCCACTTCTCTTTGGCTTTCAATTCCCCTCCCACCATATCCATGGTTAAAGCTCAACTATTGAACCTCTTCCATAAGGAAATCCTAGACCTCACCCTGAACGGTGGCAACCACCACAGTTTCCACAAAAAATGGTCCTCCTTCTCTACCAAAATCATAAGCTCGCAGGACCCTTCTGCCCCCTTCTCAGGACCCCTGGACAATGGATGAGACCGTACCCCTCCCCACTCCCCCTATTCCCTCCTACTACCTCCTAAACATCATCTTTCACTCAATATCCTTTATCTACATCAGGGGTGACGCCAAAGAACCATCTCCCTTCATTTATACCAAGTCCATCAGCACTACTGGCAAAGATACACCTTTAACCCAACCAAAGGATCTCCCTCTCGTTCTTCATCCAACAGGAAAATTCCAATCTTTCTCTAACAGGACTATTATGAGATCCTAAATGACTCCCATAGAGGCCAGACTTCTTAGAAGCCAAACGCAAATGGTGGTATACACTTTTCTCCCACTTGTTTACATGAACAACACTACTTGCTGTTCCACAGCGCTTGCATAACATACTATGAGTCTTTTATTTCAAAGTGACCGTGCCTGTGCAAATTGCCTTCTCTAATACTTGTGCAAAACTGATTTATGTGCATAAATTATATCATTATGTGGTACAATTAAAATTAAAACTGTTGAAACATCATATAAAATTGTTGAAACATCATAAAATTAATTCATTGTTTAAAAAAGTGCTAGTGCTTTTAAGATTCTGTGCAAAAGTCTATGTTTCAAAGTGCCAGTGAAAGTTTGAAGGTGAAATAGATTTCTTCAGGGCAATCACAAAACTTCTTAGCTTCTTATATCAGACAAGTGCCCGTGCTGTGCTGAGTGCTCAAATATAAATAAGTGGTTGAGGGTTTTTTCCCCGCTTACCAGACTCTTTTGACTCTCCAACCGTATGGTATGGAGGAGTCACTTGCGCTTTAGGTCTACAATCCGACCTATGGATGTGGTGCCGTCTGCTTCCCTTGTCTCCCTTGTTCGTCAGCATACCATGGGGGTTCCCCTTCCGACTGTCTGCCTCGAAAGATGGGGTGCAGCATTCCATGCGAGACCTTCAAGAGAGTAAGGTATTCATCCGCAACCTGGGTCTCCCACCACTTTCCTCGACCACTTTCCACTCCAGATAAGGGGAACAGGGAGCCAGGTACTGGGAGCCGAAGGAGAGCAAGGAAGCAGGTTCAGGAATCAGGTCTCTAGGTCTGGATCGCAGTATGGGGATCAGAGCAGGTCAAATTCAGGAATGGACACAGCTTGCAGGGAAAATACCGAAGCCACTACTCCCACTAATTTTCAGCTGTACATAGCACAAACCGACCTGCCCCTCCCAAGCGACCAGCTTCAACTAAGTTGTCAACTGGGCCACCTCTATACACAACGTTATTACTGTTTTATTGTATAGTATCCATAGTGGTTTTTCTCTCTCCCTTTACCCCCTCTCTCTTCCATCTCCCCTCCCTTCCTCCCTCACCACCCTCCTCACCCCCCACCTTCCCTCCCTCCACCCCTCCCCCTCACACTTTCCCCAGTTTCCTCTCCTTCTTTTATTCTGTTATTCACCCAACTAAGCTTTGCTGACTGTGTTATTTGTAATTCTGATCCTGACATAACAAGTTAAACCCGCTGTACCTAAGTAAACTTATTAATAAAATATGTTTTTTTAAAAAAAAGAACCAACCAAGATCAAATAGCCTTCCTCCCCCTCCACTCACTCCTTTATGGTCATCACCATCAACAAGGAAATCTGCAACCCCTCATAGAGTTGCTTGAAGACTTCCTGGCTGACCTCAATTAATCCTTTTTTTTTCTCCAGTTATGGGGTTTGTTATGGTGGCGGCTTCTCAGTGGTCCCATTATGGGACATTAGCCATTGACTGAGATTCACTATGTTATTATCTATAAATGTTGACAGCGTACCTTGGCTCCATATCTCACAATATTGCTATGGGGAGGTGAGGGGCTGAGGTGGGAGATACAACGATTAAAGAACGTTTGATATAGACTGGGTAAAAATATGTATGCCTATTGGTCCTATTTCATTTGAGATTGCCTAGGAAGGCATTTTATCAGTATTTTCACTTTGTTCCAGGAGGAAGCTATGTGCTCTCCTAGTTTGTTGGACTCTCTCCATTGATTATCATTGGTGGAGACTCCCACAGTTCCAGAACATGCGTCTGGATCACATAACTACTATGTTTATAATTACAATTGTGCAAGTTATTTTTCCTATGTTATTTCCTTTGATAAGGAGCGAGCCTCAGCCCATGTATCAATTACTTACCTCTGTTTTGATTCCTTTGCCTATCTTTAACTCTTTTCCTTTTTTCTTCTCCTTAATGAGGGTCAGCCACTGGTTTTTCGAAATTCCAGAGCTATCCATACTGAAGAGTTGGCGGGTGAGTTTTTCTGTCTACAGTTACTTTTATCATGCCCAGGTTAATTGATTCTACTGGAACCATCCCACTGCTTTCCCACAATGTTCAGGGGCTAGGGTCTCTGGCCAAGCGTCTAAAATGTTTTTGTTACTACAAATCCCTAGGCATAGACATTGTAGCTCTCCAAGAGACGCATTTTCCCTCCTCTTTTAATCCCCGCTATATCCATAAAGATTATCCTACCTGTTACTTTGCTAATGCCACAAAGAAAAACCGAGGGGCTCCACTCTGCTTGTCGAGATGAATTTCATTCAATGAAACCAAAGTAGTGAGAGATAAAGAAGGGAGATATCTATTGGTGAAAGGACACCTGGGGGAAAATTTTATAACAATTCTAGTCTATTATGCCCCTAACACAAATCAGGTAGCCTTTTTTCATTCCTTGCTCAGGACACTGTCGCCAGAATTCGAGGGGGACTTACTCTTAGCTGGGGACTCTATTTTGGCCCTAGATCATATGTTGGACAAATCCCACTTGTCCCAACTTCAATCCCCTCCCAAACAGAGACGAAAATTTGCTCAGTTACTATGTCATTATGACTTGGTTGATGCTTGGAGGGAGGCTAATCCCACCACTCGAGACTACTCACACTTTTCTAGAGCTCATAATCGCTTTTCACGCATTGACCACGTGTTCCTTCTCTCAGGGCTGCTACCCAAAATGACCCCAGCTAAAATAATTTTCATACACTGGTCTGACCATGACCCTATAGTGCTGATGTTCTCTAATTTGACAATTACATTTTCTAAATCTCATTGGAGGCTGAACGAGTCCATACTTAGTAACGAATCCTATTGCTCAGATATTACTAACCACTTAAAAGCTTACTTTGAATTCAACAAGGCAAACTATACTAATCCTGCTATTAATTGGGCAGCACATAAGGCTAAGGGTTTTTTTGATTCAATTGGCTTCCATACTTAAAAAAAGCTGGTGATTACTAATAAAACCAAAGAATATGAAATGTTAACTGACCAACATAAACGTTACAGAATGTAATATTTGCCTCACGACACGAGCAGAGAAACACTTATGTTGGACCAATCAGAAATTTTTTACTTGGCATGACAGACCGGGCTCATTATTAGCATGTAAACGTACCCATAAACATACCCATATGGCCCTTCCAAAAATTAGACTTTCGGGGGAAGACCTTTCTCAACATCCTCATAAAATTCTTCAAGAATTTCAAACTTTTTACCCTAAGTTATACAACCCACTAGACTTGTGCACGGCCAAAAAAAGTGTTTGTTGTAGTTTTCATTCCATTCGTCTTTTTATTTTTCCGGAAATTCGAAAAATTTGGAAATCGGAAATTTGAAAATTCTGAAGTTTGGAAATTCGGAAGTAAAAATGCAGAAAATTCAGCAATACGGAAATTTGGAAATCAGAAATTCAAAAATAAGAAAGAAATTTTGAAATAATATCTAACTAATAAATAACTATTAAATTATAGGTATTTGAATTTCCTTGAAAATTTGGCTGTTAGTAAACTTAAAACCAAAATATATCACTAACAGCCAAATTGTCAAGGAAATTCCAATACCTATAATTTAATAGTTAGTAAAACTAGTTATTATTAGTTAGTTATTTCAGATTTTCTACGTTTTGAGTTTCAAATTTTTGGATTTCCGAATTTCGGATTCGTGGCTATTCCGATTGCAGAATTTCCGAATTACCACATTTCAGGTTTTTGGATTTAACGATTTTCCAATTAACGAATTTACAAATTCGAAAAAAAAGAAAATTCAGAAAAATTTGGAAATTGGAAATTCGAAAATTCAGATTTGTCCGAACCCCCGAATTTCGAAAAATTAGTTAAAAAGTTAATTTGGAAACAAGCCTACAAACCCACTCAGAATCATACCCCGTCTTCTGTCCGCAATTTTCTATGCACTTTGTCTCTACCATCTCTCATGGACGTTCATAGAGAGCTTATAGACCAATATATAACACTGTTAAAATGCTGTCTCTATACAAATCACCTGGCCCTGATGCCATTCCCAATCATTACTATATCAAGTTTGCTGAACAGCTGGCACCCCATATGGCCCTCTATTTCAATTTCCTGCGAGATGGTGGAAAAATCCCCCTAGACGAAAACAAGGCCTTTATTAGTGTTATACTGAAACCAAATAAAGATTCCTCTGATACTCTTAATTACCGTCCTATTTCACTGATTAACTGTGATCTAAAAATTGTAACTAAACGTTTAGCTTTACGGCTCAGTACTTTTCTATCACAATATATTCATAAAGACCAATGTGGTTTTATCTACCAATGTCAAACATTAGACCAAATCGGTAGAGTGGTAACCTTAATCTCTGCAGCACAGTCTAAATGGGATACCCCTGACTCTACAAAATCTAGGGAACTACTACTATTATCACTAGATTGTGAAAGATGAAGGGCACTTCTGGGTAACAACTAGATCAAAAGGAGCTGCCCCAATGTGGGGGAGAGGGGCTTGATGGTGTGGGTGTTGGATGCATCAAGGTAGCACTCCAAGAAAGAGAAGCAGCAGTCTCTACAGCAGGGATCCTCAAACTACGGCCCTCCAGCTGTTGAGGAACTACACATCCCACGAGGCATTGTAAAACTCTGACATTCACAGACATGACTAGGCATGATGGGAATTGTAGTTCCTGAACAACTGGAGGGCCATAGTTTGAGGACCCCTGCTCTAGAGGAAACAAGACAAAACAGAGAAGGTGCCTCTAAGTGCAGCATGTAACAATTTATTCAAGCCAAGGGATAAAACCCACTTACTAGAGCATAGTAGTGTAAAGGCACATCATGAACCATAAGTCTGGTGCAGTCCAGCGCAGTGGGTGATCCTAGGGATGAGTCCTGTCTGAGGTGGTAGATGATTCTTCCTTCTGTCCAGTGGGGGAAGCCGCAGTGATGAGGAAGCTCGGGGACACCAGGAAGCAGCCGTGCTGTGGGAGACCAGTGCGGGACACTGGACAAGCTGATGATGTCACCAGAAGTGCGCCTGGAACCGGCGTGGAAAGCACAGGCCCAGAAGTGAAGTGTAAAGAGAGGGATGCGTTTCAGAGCGAATCATTGGCTTCTTCCTCAGGCGTTTAAGTGGATGGGCATGATGACCTTCTTTTATCTAGCCATGGGC
>BLSH010253405.1:934685-961119 GCA_018402905.1 Glandirana rugosa | reverse complement strand
CTTGACTCAAACCGGGAGCTCATCCCTACTGTGTGTATATATATATATATATATATATGTTTTTTAAAATAAATATTAGGAATCCTATATAGCCATTGTACAGTTTAATATTTTACCCAATCCAGTTTTGAATTTAATGTTAATGTATAATTTGTTAACTTCCTCGTTATAATGCTCCTTGCATCAAAACATTGTTTCCCTTCACTGGCAGTTGAAAGCTTTATAATTGAATAACTGCATTATATAACAGCATTATTTTATTTATACAGGTTTCATATTACCACTGCCTATTATTAGCTATGTATTGTATAAGAACATGCAATATTGTAAGTACTTTAATTTCATGTATGCTATGGGAAAGGGGTATTCATTTTTACCAAAATATCTAAAATTATAAATTATGTTTAAGTTGTAGAACAAATTGCATTACCCCTTGGCTTTTTAGGATTTTTGAAGACTCCAGTGGTAAAATCTCCTTGTTATAGACTCTAGATATGCCACAATCCAGCTAAGAGCTTTGAGTATTTCTGACAGTCTTGGGTGTTCCCATTTATCAACAATTTAATGTAAATTAAAATTCAAGCACAGAAAATAGAACTTTACAGTAATGACCACAACAGGTATGAAAGCCTATGCATGAAGACTGAATCAGTGGTTCCCCGAGGAATAAAAGAAACCATTATGTGGTTTAACTCTTCAGTATCCACCAGGAATCAAAATGCTAAATTTGGTTAGACTGACCCATTAAAATGAAACTGCCTTGCTGACATCTTGAAAATGCTAATTTATTTTAGGCATGTAAATCAGCTGTAATGGTAATCTTCAGAACAAATAAGGCTACAGTTTCTTTTAAAAACATATACTGTCTTTTCCACTGTGGCAAACTCCATATGCATCTTGCAATAATTTATCTTTATCTAGCTCATACAAAAAGCGTAACCCCAGTCAACACAATGTTACAGCTCTAGAGCCCTGTGGAGCCAGAGGCTGTAAATTATCAGGGTATTTAAGACGGTTATAAACCAAGGATGTGTGATCTTTAGCTTAGCTGCATCACAAGTGATCCTTACTACTGTATTTGTTTAACAGGATAATATATCTTCATTAGATTTGTCATTTTTTACAACTTTGAATGCTATGCTTGGAAAAAAAACTGTGTTTTGCAATAGATACTAAGTAACATTCTAAAGTCTAGAATTTTTCAGAGGATTTAATAGACTGGAAGTTGGTAGCACAACATTGTGCATTTTATTTAAGTTTCAGGAAAAGAATGCTTGACATCATTATGAACTTTACCCTGTTCTACAATGATGGAGAGGGCACTTTTGTCAATGGAAAAGAAAAAATGACTTAACATTTGCATTCTCTTACCACGTGAATACATGAGTTTGCAAGTGAAAAGGCACTTTGCACCTTTTGTAATGTGGGGCCATAGAAATCCCATTATACATCATACACTGCCTCAAGGAATGAGCAAACACATATTAGATCAATGACAAGTCTTTGTAGCTTCTTTTATCTCTCCCACTTTAAACTGAATATTCAAACATTCATTTATATTTCAAATATTTAACAAGAACATCACATTTGTGTCTCTAGTGTTTACAGGTAAATTGATTTTTTTAGACTTGGGTTACAAGATAGATGCGCTGATCATTTAGCCATTTGAAGGATGTATATATACATGTCAATTTGAATATATATTAACCAAAATGATGACCAATAGTACGGACAAAGTGTATGTGTTTGCATTTGTTTATACAGTATATTAAAACAAAATTAAAAATGCTATAAATAAAATTTACAACTAGTTCTTATGATACAAATGTGAATGTAAGCCCAAATCTCTTAACCGTATAATCTCTGAGCTTTTTAATGTAGTTTTAAAAGTCGTTTTTATTTGTTTTTTAAATCTGCAGCTTTTAATAAAATAATTCATGAAGGTCCTTGTTCAGAAGTGTCCAGTTATAATATAGTAATGTATGTAGTGGGGGCCCGCCAAATAATATTGTGCATTTTAAATTATCTGGCATTCGTCAGCATTCAAAGGTTTTGAAGCATTTTGAAAAAAAAAATGTAATTACTTATAGGTCATTTCCTTTTTCCCTGAAAATGGATGAAAAGAATGGTCAGCGATGATCCATGCAAGCAAAAACATTAGGAGTATAGAAAGGACTATTTCAATAGGAAATATAACAGCTAGAGCACTTAGGCATACTAGTGCTTCTTCAGTATAGCAGTCAAACATGTAAAGCAGCAATTGCCAACTTATGAGCCAAAGGGAACCTCAAATGTAGCCCCTGGCATTACCAAAGGGCCACACATAATGTTCAATATATGTGATCATTGAGAGCACTGTCATAAACTGCAGACCTTATAAAGGAAAGGAGGGTCAGAGAGCGTGGACATGCTACATTTTTGGCTGGGGATATGCTGCAGAAGACAATACGAAACTGGGAACATGTTACATGAGGCTAGTAAAGATCAATGCTATTACCCCTAATCAATATTCCTACTATAGACTGCTCAGGTCTGAGGGACACACATCACATACCAAAAGGTTGCATGTGGCCCTCAGACTGCAGGTTGGGCATTAGGGGTGTAAGGTGTAGCAAACCGTTTCAGCCAATCAGATTTACAAGCTGAAATCTCACTAATTTTAAATTTGATTCAAACACCAACCTTTTCATTTCTACAGTTTAGACACACCACTCACAAACATAGTACAATATTTACAGTAAACTACAAGCATGTACTTTATTAAGTGGTCTATGGTCCACAATACAGTATCAATAAAAGAAAAGCAACTGACCAATACACAAACCCATTTTGGAAGGTGTTGATTGAAAACAATGTAATCACACAAACAAAATAAAATTAAGCAATGTCAATTAAACTGAAGAAGCCTACAGTTTAACTACATTAGCTTAGTGTATGTTCAGTTATTGTGTTGTATTAACTATATGCTGGTTAATTCAGGGACATTTCTAGAGGTTACTTGGACAGGTATGAAATTAAACTTGGTAACCCTAAAGGCCGAGACAATACTAAATAAAGCCTATGAGAATTTGAAGCGAATGTAAATGCACATTTTTTGCATGGTAATGCATCTGGTGCTAACAAGTCCTAACATTTTCCAAAAATTTACAATATCAGGGCATAAATCACTATTTTGAGAAATGATGCAATATATAATTAGTTACTGAAATACAATTACTGAATTTAAAATGTTCACCATGAAATGTATTGCGCGTGCTTCACTTAGATATAAATTTTCATTACCAGCATTCCATTCATTTATCTCAAATTATTCACAAAGTTTACTACTATATAATGAAATTATGCAGGTTCCAGCATACAAAAAGAGCTATCAGGACTGCATTAATTAATGGCTAGCACATTTTTATCTGTCCTAAGGGCACTTGGGAGATATTTTGAAATGTAATTTTCAGTTAAGAAAGTTTATTTTATTTATATTTCTGTACAGTAGTCAATCTAGGAAAATATTGCTACTAGTCCCAAATCAATGACATCCCCATGTGCCTTTGTGTTATAAATGGCATTCCTGATTATGTTTCTTAAGTCATTTAAATTAGACACCTCTTTGTTCCTAAAATATTCACTTAGTTCCTACTTATTCCGGTGATGGACATCCATTTCTCCTGCTCTATGTCATGTTAATATTTAACAAAAGAATGCAGTTAGCCTCCTGCCAGGAGAGACCAAGCCTCCTTTGTTTTTGTAGGCTCTTTCTTAGTCTGTACTTTACAGGAGATTTTCATTTCCTGTTGCCCATCCTCCCGTCAAGAGCCAGATTTTTGCATAAGCTAAAAAGTCCTTGGAGATGCCTTTAACCCCCAAGTGAGGAAGGTGGTACTTAGCTGTCAAGAGCCTTTGTTATGTACTCAGATGGAATTATGAAATGTTTTTTTTCCTTCTTTGTGGGAAAAGTAAATTTATGCCAAGAGAATGTAAATCTTCTAGGTGTGCCCAGGTAATTTAAAATGCTCATGCTGACAGATTTTCTGCTCGAGTAGTTATAATTAATTGGTTCCTCTGCCCCTCTAGATTAGTTTATAGAGCTCCCCAATGTAGAAGTGTTTCAAATTATATTAAGCATTCTTCTAAGCAATATTTAATGCAGCAGAAAAATATTATATTCATTTTTGAATAGATAAAAGTAGGGGAGATTACAAGAGGTGAGATGACGATCATCAAGCAAAATCATTTTTATGGAATGGGCCTGTTATTAATTGTGAAGAAACAATAAAGAAAGAGGTGGAACAGTATATCCTAAAGTGTGAGATTCATATAAGTGGTGGTGGATTTACTTATTCTAAGATCTATATCACACTATTGACGTCTATGTACCATTTTGGCCCATGTCAGACCAACACTCCTAAACTTGGCAACAATTTGCTCATTGCTGGAGAGAAAAGAAACCAATCACATATTTTTATGGTGTCACTGTCTTGCTGACATTGCTATGCCACTGTTTTCTCAATGGCATATGTGTTCTTTTTATTAGAGTGGGACCAACATCACACAAACAGGTTGGCATTTACCAATAATACTGCTGCCAAATTGCTATGAGCAACAGGGTCACTAGTCTGACAATGGGCCTAAATAGTACATAGAAGTATCATTTGACATTCGGCCGTGTGTACTGCAGTCGGTCCCCGACAGAAGCCAGTCCGAAATAGGTCTGCTGATTGGCTACCGATCAGCGCTCTCAGCCAATGGCCGTAGTATCCTGGTGTGGGGGGGGGGGGGCGGCCCCCTGTCAGCACACAATAGAACGGCAGGGGAGATCACTGTACAATAGTCAGATAGTTAGTACAGCGGCTGCTCCTGAGCTGTCCCTTTTTTTCTGTTCAGTGGGTTGCACAAACAGGAACTACTGGTGTGTGCTAGGCTTAAGGCTGCCCTTATGGACCATTGTCTGAAAATGCTGGTTAAATGGCTGTTATACCATGCTTTATTACTTTCAGACTTGCTGACCCTGGGCAAGTATTATGAAAGTCTGTAAATTCATAAAAAAATCATAAGCTTTTTTTGCACACCTCAGCAAGGTACATGACTCAAAGTGTTGTAGCCAGAGGGCAAGCCAGATAACAAATTGTAATGAAAGTTAAGAATGTGCCTATTTCTAGATACTTATGTTTATTCTGTTTTGGGTAGCTATAAGGCTGATGTGATTCTCTGTAGGAAATAAGGGTCATTCCAGTTCAGGATGAAAACTCTTTCATTTAAAGCAGCAAAACAAAAAATCCACACCCTCCCTCCCACCCATTTAGATTTTTGCTTAAAAAAGCTCTCCACACTCATTTTTCTTTATTGGTTCCACAATTGTATGACCCTTCATGGTGTCTCCTCCACCAGAGGAGACCAATGACCCAGAGCTTCAATCCAGGCCCTCCATTTGCCGCCCCTCATCAGGATTCCACCATACTGGCGCTGGAGTCTTCAGAACTGTTCAGGACCCTACCACTGGACAGTCAATTAATAATAAGATGTTATATCACCAGGCAGCTACATGAACGCCCAAAAATGGACCATCCCACTATGCAGTCTAGAATAATCCTTCTCAAAATGCAGGTCACCTGGCTATGATTTTTTATATATTGAGTCACTGACAACAAGCATAAAACTGTTGAGAATATAATTCCTGACCTGCATACTTGTTTACTTTAAAATTAATGCATAAGCTTTACTATCCTAACAGTTATTTGTCCCCTGAGAAAGCATGATTATTGTAAGGGAACCTCTGGGGATAGAAAAACATGGAAGCAGTCATTACTGACTGTCTTGCAAAAGTGCAAGCTCTGATTCTGTCATCCTGATCCTGAATTCAGTACTTAGTGAGCTACTTTCCAAAAACAAGACTGCAGGCTAGTTGTTAAGACTTATTTATTTATTACAGGTATTTATGTAGCTCCGGCAATTTAAATACACACGGTATATTTGCATCAGTCCCTGCCCTCAAGGAGCTTACAATGTAATGTCCCTAACTCACATTCATACATTCTAGGGCTAATCTAGACAGGAGGAAATTAACATGCCAGCCTGTCTTTGAGGTGTGGGAGGAAACCCAAATACAGTAGGCACAAGAAGAACATGCAAACTCCAGACAGATAGTGCTGTGGCTGGGATTTAAGCCAGCAACCCTAGTGCTGCTAGGTGGAAGTGCTATCCCCTTAGCTACTGTGCTACTGTACCCTTGCTTCAGTTCTGTGACATATTATTTTGTGAAGTAGGTCTAGGGATGACAGTCCAAGAGATACAAACTGCAAAGATTTACATGGCTGTATTAGCAAATACAACTAAAAATGTAGTTGTCTCGGTTAAGGGAAATTATATATGTACCGTAGCTGGTAACAATCTTATTGCGGTCCTGCCTAAATGTGATCTCTGAATTCAAAAATAGTATGATGTTTAACTTTTTATTTGGGCCATAGTTTTGAAACATGCCACCAGGCTCAGCAAACACTATAGTTTCTGATGATACTAATAACTGATCAACCTTCAGACTTAGCAAGCCGTGCACATGCTCTTTATTGATTGCATTCTAAGTTTTTATAAACCCTTCTCTGAATGTGGGAACCAGTAATGTCATTCTACTATTCAGCTGGCCTTCTTGCTCCTGAATTTCTGAGTTCCTTATTTCTTAACCCTGGTTTCCTCATTTTCTAAGTTCCAGTGTCTGAACCATCAATTCTAAACTCGTCTTGTCATTTCATCACAGTTTGAGTCCTAATTCAGTCTGAGCCTTGCCTGGTGGATTGTATCTTATTATTGACCTTGGCTCCAACCGTGTTTTCTAATGTGATGCCTTGCTTGGTGGGATGACATAGGTGCTGAAATTTGATACCTCTCCACAGATTCTTAATAATGCTATAAATTGAACCTTTATTCACTACTGCATATATCCTGTTTATGGGGGGGATTTCAAAGGCCAGGCTTATCACATGCAGTTCAACCATGCCTTATTGTGACATAAAATTCTGGCCAAACTCTAAGCCTGTTGTAATTCCTCTTGTCAGATAGAACCAACATCATAACAAGCAAAGAAATAAAATTTTCCTCAATTCCTAAAGACATACTTTGGCTTGGTATCCATTTTTAAACTCACCCAAGCACATGCAAAGTTCAGATTCATTGCTTTAGTCCTGTCAGACGGTAAAATCAAGGGGCACTGTGATTTTCCTTGGCAGATTCAAAGTTTCTGGCTCAAGTGATTCATAACTATGTTTCAATCTCCTCAGAAATTCCATATCCTTCATACCGTGTTTCCCTGAAAATAAGACCTACCCCGAAAATAAGACCTAGCTTGTTTATCGGGGAAGGCTGTAATATAAGCCCTACCCCAAAAATAAGCCTTAGTTTGAAGTGTATGTGAACTGATGGAGTCCTCTTTATTACAGTGGTGTATGGTGTAAACTGTGTGTTTCTGCAGTATGATCTGTGGTTAAGTACCTTCGGTACAGCGGCACTCAGTTGATCTATTCTCCTGCTTGTCAGCGGGGGATCTCAGCCCCCCCTCCCTCTGCAATGCTGGGAGCGCAGGAGATATCTCAGGTGGTCTATGGAAAGCGGCAAGCAGCACTCAGCTGATCTCCTCTTCTCCTTCTTGTCAGAGGGGGATCTTGGCCCCCCTCTCTGTGCAATGCTGGGAACGTTGGAAGACATCTCAGACGGGCTAGGGAAGGGCTAAGCAGTGCTGTGGTAAGGTGTTTGGCTGCAGATTTGATTACAGAGACACACATTGTGCATTGTATGCTGCTGTGATGGCGAGGATTCTAGCAGTTTAAATCCACTTTTACTTTTGTACACACTGGGGATTCTTGACAGGCAGGGAGGGAGAGGGGAGAGAACATAGCACATTAAATGGCAAGCCCTACCCCGAAAATAAGCCCTACTGTGTTTTTGGTAGCCAAAAATGTATATAAGACCCAGGCTTATTTTCGGGGAAACGCAGTAGTTGGCACTATATGTCATTTAGAGGATTTGCCAGATCAATCGACCCAAATGTCTGTGAAATTGCTTACTTGTTCTGCTTTGGACTCAGATCCAGAGGACTCCATTTCTGTGGATTCCAAGCTTGAGACTTTTAATATGTTCCTTAAAACCTTGTATATATGACAGATATTTTGCACTAAAGTTTGAATGACACCTATGCTACTAAAGACAGACTTCTAACCTAGATATGCTGCCAGACTCAGTAGTGGTCCATTCTAATATTAAAATCCTACCAATTGTTTCTCCTGCCTCTACTAAGATCTTGATTGCTACTACCATGGCTTAACATTGGTGCCTGCTTTTGTTTCAGTCCTGCCTATTTCCTAGCCAACATTTGTTGTCCATAGCCCAAAACAATGAAAATAGTACCACTCAAATGTCCCCCCAAACCTGTGTCAGTTAGGTCAGCATGTGAATGTAATGGTGCAATACAGACATAATCAGCTTGCCAGGCTCTAGTAGACAGGACACCACAAAATGGTGATCATCTGCACACAGACACCGACTCCCTGTTGCAAAATGTGAATGAGATGGGTAAAAGATAGCTTCAGCTCCTGTTCTCCACCTGTAGTGAGCTCCTCAGATGTTTTTCACCCTTTTCAAGGCCTAGTTGTAGTCTCTACGTTGTCTGTATGCAGACGGTTACCATTTTGTTAAACCATTTGCTGCGTGTTGCTCAACATGCTTTAGCTGAGGTTCTGCCAGCTGCAAAAACTCTGACAACTATTCTACTGCCTTTTTCCAATATCTTGACTTTCATCCAGACCTAAGCAGTTGTAGCACCCTCCCAGATAGGCTGCTAGGTTTGGTTAGGTAAATTTACTTCTGTGGCTCTCTGGTAATTAGCAGAGCAGTGTGTGATTTCATTAGGCTGCATTGGGCTCCGTAGGATACAAACAGTGACTGTTGCTGTTGGGAACCCCTGATTCACAGAGTTTAAGGCATGCCTTGCCTGAGAAATTGCTAATGGTGTCCCAGTGTTGTCAATTTTCTGTCCTACTGCTCCAGGAACTATTCTGAGAAGATGCTGACCGGGACATAGTGTCCTCACATTCCTGTTTTAGTGTTCTGGAGTATCCCACAGCTCCCTGAACCCCATCCAAGACCTTCCCACCCGGCCTATAGCAGAATGACAACCGGACAGTGGCAGTACTGTTCTAAGTGGATGTCATATGATGGTGCCGGCTTGCTGCCAGTACCATGTGATCACTGTGACAATCACAGCAGGTCACATGGCAGTTGTAAACAATAGATGCTTCATTTCATGCCATCCATTGTATACAATTGTGTTGCTAGCTGTGATTGGTCAATGTGATCACATGGAACAGAGAGGGCCAATCACAGCCCATGTATACCATGTGATTAGCTTTGACCAATTACAGCTAGAAACACAATAAAACAAGAAAAATGCTTGCTTATAGCAATGTAATTCACTTATATAAGCAATTATAATGTGTAAAAAAAAAAAAAATCCTGGTCACTTCCCCAGAGTAGTACAATGTTACTATAGTAACATTATATTGCCCTGCTAACAGTGTGTTACAAAAAAAAATCAGGAAAAAAAAGTAATAAAAAAAAATATATATATTATTTTTTTTTTCATGCTGTCACCGGTCAGTGTCCCTAATCACTGCCACATCAGCTATATGATGATGCTGTACCGCACTGGAAACAGCAGGTAAAAAAGTAAAAATAAAAATGGGATTTTTTTTTTAACCACTTCAATACAAGGCACTTAGAACACTTCCCTACCAGACCAATTTTCAGCTTTCAGCGCTGTTGCGCTTTGAATGACAATTGCGCGGTCGTGCGATGCTGTACCAAAACTATATTTTTATAATTTTTTTCCCACAAATAGAGTTTTCTTTTGGTTGTATTTGATCACCTCTGGGGTTTTTATTTTTTGCGCTGAAAAAAAAAAAAGACCGAAAATTTTGAAAAAAATGTTTTTTTCTTTTTTTCGTCACAAAACTTTGCAAACAAGTACATTTTCTCCTTCACTGATGAGCACTGATGAGGCTGCACTGACGGGCACTGATGAAACAGTACTGATTGGCACTGATGAGGCGGCACTGTTGAAGTGGCACTGATGAGGTGGCACTTAAATGCAGCACTGATGGGCACTGA
The DNA here is from genome assembly GCA_018402905.1 of Glandirana rugosa. Taxonomy (NCBI): domain Eukaryota; kingdom Metazoa; phylum Chordata; class Amphibia; order Anura; family Ranidae; genus Glandirana; species Glandirana rugosa. Next base: position 950,973 of record BLSH010253405.1, on the reverse strand, counting down.
TAGGCGGCACTGATAAGCAGCACTGACGGGCACTGATAGGTGGCACTGATAGGCGGCACTGATGAGCACTCATAAGCGGCATTGATGGACACTGATAGGTGGCACTGATGGGCACTGATATGTGGCACTGATGAGCACTGGTGGGCACTGATGGGCACTGATAGGTGGCACTGGTATCACAGCAGCTATAGGTATGTCACTGGCAAGCATCCCAGATGAGCACAGTGCCATCCCTATTGGGCATTGTGTGCCCCTTACCTGGTGGTCTAGGGTGGCATCCCTGGTGGTCCCGGGGTGGCATCCCAGGGGGTCCCTGGGTTGCATCCCTGGGGGTCCCTGTGTGGCATTGCTGTGTGGGCTCCCTGGTGGTCCTGGTCAGCTCCCTGGTGGTCCAGTGTGGCAATCCAAGGGGGAAGCACTGATAAACAATCAGCGCAGACCCCCTCCTGTCAGGAGAGCCGCCGATCGGCTCTCATCTACTCGCGTCTGCAGACGCGACTAAAGGAAAAGCCGATAAACGGCTTTTCCTGTTTACACTGTGATCAGCCATGATTCGTCATGGCTGATCACATTCTGATCACTTCTGACAGAAGCTTATTACCTAGATCGGACTGACACACCACATCACCGATCGCTGCGCTGCGTTGCCCGTGTGGGCGCGTGTTATTCTACTGGACGTCATATGATGCCCAGTCAGGATAACTGAACCACTTCCTGACCGTAATTCTGCATAGAGCGGGAGGGAAGTGGTTAATTTCTCAATTTTCCAAAAAATTTTGATTAAAAGTTACAACTTCAAAAAACCCACCATGTCTCTTACTAAGTACATTGGACTGTCTACTTTGAAAAAGGGGTCATTTGGGGGGTATTTGTACTGTCCTGGCATTTTAGGGCCTTATGAAATGACATAGTCCGTCAATACATCAAGATTGATCAATTTTCAGATACAGTATATACCATAGTTTGTGGACTCTATAACTTTCCTACAGACTCAATAATATATACTGATATGGGTTATTTTCACCAAAGACATGTAGTAGAATAGATTTTGGCCTAAATTTATGAAGAACAATTATATACAATATCTGTATCTAACGAGTCACATGACACTTGGGAGGGAAAATGGCTAATTGAACTGATTTGAAGATTTTCACGTAAGGGTGTACCCACTTTTGTTGCCAGCGGTTTAGACATTAATGGTTGTGTGTTGAGTTATTTTGAGGAGACAGCAAATTTACACTGTTATACAAGCTGTACACTCACTAATTTACATTGTAGCAAAGTGTCATTTCTTCAGTGTTGTCACATTAAAAGATATAATAAAATATTTACAAAAACGTAAGGGGTGTACTCACTTTTGTGAGATACTGTATTTGCAAAATTTTATAACAGAAACAAAGAAAAATGTGGGTTTTTTTTCAAAATGTTCAGTCTTTTGTAGTTTATTTAGCAAAAAATAAAAAGCTCAGTGCTGATTAAATACAACCAAAAGAAAACTCTAGTTGTGTGAACAAAATGGTAACAAATTTAGTTTGGGTACAGTGTTGCATGACCGTGCAATTGCCATTCAAAGTGCGACAGGGCTGAAAACTGAAAAAGGGATAAAAGTGCTCTGTATTGAGGTGGTTAATCTGCAATAAACTTTTAAAAAAGCAACCCCTACACTGTTTTTTGGAGCTAATGGAGTAAAAGTTGCCATTTGCCTGGCTGCTGCAGCACAGTGAGAAAAGACCCTGGGACACAAATCAGCAGCCCTTGCAGGGGTAGTGTTACACAGTACACCTTTCAGACATAGCTGACTTTTTACTGAAACCTTAAGTCATTCCCCTGAACACACCAGGTATTTTTTCAAGTAGAAAAGAAATGTTAGCTGCTAATTAAAGAAAATTTGATGTGTTATGGTATTTCATATTGACCTGTTTAAATAAATAAGACTGTTTTTAACATTTAATTTTGTAACCCTGTTGGAAAAAAAGAATTCATCTACATACAAATCCACTCCTGTTCATACATTTCCTTTAATGAAAATATCTTCTATATGTACTATTTTCAGCAGTTGCATTGTACCTGCACATCCAACCACTGTCAAATACAGTACATATGGTTAGTTTTAGATTAATTAATTCTGATTAAAGGAGCTTAATGTGTATGTAAATTTGCTAAACTAACACAGACACCAGTATGATGAGCATAACTGCCTATTTATGGAAGTAGATCTTATGACTCACAGTAACACATGAGCAAGGATTTTAAAATGAAATACAGTTATTCTTATATTGTTTTAATTAAATGTAAGGTTGGATAATTTTTCTTTTAATTATTGTAATCTTTGTGGCTCATACATATATTATTATAATCAGTTGAATAAAATGCATTAAGGAGTATAATTTTCGATGATTAACCTATATTAATTTTCTTCTTACACAACAATTAACATTATTCATAATAATCATTTTTGAAGTAGTGTATAACCCACATATGTTGTATTCTGACGACTGTATAAAACAGTTTAAAACTGATATAATCAAGAATTACTATCTATAATAAATTGAATACATATTTTGCTTTTCTTTAATTACAGGTTAAAGTTACCAAATTATATCAAATGGAGCACTCATTAAAGCCAAAGTTTATTCTGCTTATATTTTGCTTTGCTTGGTTCCCCTCTCCATCAACATTCCAATTAACCTTAAAATAACACCTTTCAGTTTTCATTATATACTTTATTTTAACCCTAGTAATGTCATCACTGGATATCTGTGCTTCTCTATGCATTATAGTCAGATTATGGTTGGAGGGAGGGGCTTGCAGGGTACTGTAAATAGCTTCCTGAAAACAGAACAGCATCCTGCCTCAGTACTTATCTATAAAGGGTCAAATCCTGATGCAAGCATTCAACTGTCTCTTAGGAGGAGTATACAACTATCAAAATTACTTCATAGGTGGAGGTCAGTCTGTAGGAGTGGGTATTCCTAGGCAAGCTGCATTTACATGCAGAGTACCCTAGGTAATGCTGCTTGAAGTGGGACAGGGATAGTAAGTCTGATGAGAAAAGAACTAGATGATGCTAAATACCCCTCAACCAAGAAGTGAGGTGAACTCTAGCTGAAAATTCTAAAACACAAGCTCACAGGATGAAGTGAAATCAGAATAAAAACAATACGCACAGAAAAGGAGCCTATACTGGTAAGACTGGAGTTAAGCTTTTAAGTATCACTGTCCATTAATACATGGCCAGTTAACAAAAAAATGTCCCACAAATCTTTAAGACATGCGTAGTTTTGTGATGCAATGTGTATACGTAAACTGCCAGAGATCTGTTCACCATTTCTCTAACCACTTGCCAACTGCCTCCTGTAGCTTTACTGCTACAGGGTGACCCGGCTGTGTAGAATCACTTAGGCAGGCCCTACACGGTTCAAATCTCGGCTGGTTCAGCAGGAACCCACTGAGATTCGAACAATGTATGGGCAGGCTGAATGTTCCAAGTTAAATGATTGTTCGATTAACTTGGGTACATCCACCCTGAAGGATTTTACTTGCGCTTATCGCTAGTGGCTGGTATAGCCTCCAGCAATAATCACTGTCTTTTTCTGGCGGGGATGGCTTCCCCCGACTCCCTGAAAATGGCTCAGCAGGAGGGATTCCACCATCAACACTGACTGTGTTGATTGGAGAATCAAGTGAATTTCTTTCCTGCAAACCGTGATTGCAGGAAAGAAATTTGCACCCTGTATGGCTGGCTTAAAATATACAGTCATGGCCAAAAATATTAGCACCCCTGCATTTCTGTCAGATAATGCACCACTTCACCCAGAAAATTGTTGCAATTACAAATGTTTCTGCATTCTCATGTTTATTTGTTTATTGCTTTTGTTTGTATTGGCATGACACAAAAAAGTGGTGAAACAAAACTCCAAATCTGACACATTCCACGTAAAACTCCAAAAATGGACTGGACAAAATTATTGGCACCCTCAATTTAATATTTGGTAGCACACCCCTTGGAAAAAATAACTGAAATCAATCGCTTTCTGTAAACATCAATGAGTTTCTTCTGGGATTCTGGAATTTTGGACCACTTTTCTTTCACCAACTGCTCCAGGCCTTTCAGATTGGAAGGGTTCCTTTTCAAAACTGCTGTTCTGAAATCTCCCCACAGGTACTATATGGGATTTAGATCTGGACTCATTGTTGGCCAGTTCAGTACTCTCCAGCACTTTGTCTTTTTTTAACTATTTCTGGGTGCTTTTTGGCGCGTACTGTAAGTCATTGTCCTGCTGTAAGACCCATGACTTCTGAAGGAGACCCAACTTTCTGACATTAGGCCCTACATTGCACCCCAGAATTCTTTGATAGTCTTCAGATTTCACAATGCCATGCACATAGTGAAGACATCCAGTGCCTGAACAAGCAAAGCAACCCAAAACATCAGGGAACCTCCACCATGTCTGACTGTAGGGACTGTATTCTTTCTTTATTGGCCTTATTTCTTTTTCTGAAAACAGTAAAATGATGGGCTTTACCAAAATACTGTAATTTTGTTTCGTCTGTCTACAGCACATTCTCCGAAAAGGATTTTGGCGTCCTCAGGTATGTTTTGGAAAACTACAATCTGCCTCTTTTATGCTTATGTGTCAGCAGTGGAGTCCTCCTGGGTCTTCTACTATAGTGTCCCTTTTCATTCTGATGGCGATGTATAGTGGGAGCTGTACCCTGTGCCTGAAGGTCAGCTTGAATTTGTTTGGAAGTTGTTCTTTATCCATCATTCGAACAGTCCTTCATTGCAATCTTTGATAAATTTTTCTCTTACATCCATTTCCAGGGAGATTAGCTGTAAACTTCTTGAAAATGTTGCTCACAGTGGACACAGGGACACGTTCTCTGGAGATGAACTTGTAACCTTGAGATTGTCCATGCTTTTCCACAATTTTTGTTCTCAGATCCTCAGACAATTCTTTGCTGCTCTTTCTCTTCTTCATGCTCTGTGTGGCATAGAGCGACACATAACAGAAAGGTTGAGTACATTTTTTAACCATTTTAAGTGGTTGCAATTTCTATATTGTCAGTACCTGTTAAATGATACAGGTGAGTTTTATTACAAATTACAATAGCATTACAAACTTGGAATACAATTATTTCTTACAATTTTGAGAAGGTGCCAATAATTTTGTCCAGTCCATTTTTTAAGTTTTGTGTGGAATTTGCCAGATTTGGTTTTTTGTTTCTCCAGATTTTTGTGTCATGCCAATACAAACAAAAGAAATAAACACGAGAATGCCTAAACATTTGTAATTGCAACAATTTTCTGGGCAAAATGGTAGATTATCTGACAGAAAGGCAGGGGTGCCAATATTTTTGGCCATGACTTACGTGATTTGCATTTCAGGGTATGGGGCGCACACACGCGCTTCCGTCCACCCCAGCTGTGCTGTCATTCACTACAGCACAAGCTGATCAGCAGGTCCTGACCAATGATTTATGGCCAGCACCTAGGGTTGCCACCTCATCCCTTTAATCCAGGACACATATTAATTACACAGGCTCTGTGACTGATTAAGGTGGTAATTAAATCTTATCTGCATTAAATTTGCTTCAGAACCTGTGTAATTCAGATATGTTCTGGATTAAAGGGATGATGTGGCAACCCTATGGCAGCAGGATTATGGTAGAAGAGAGCCCTGTGTTGGTAAACAATATGCTCTCTACAGACAGCAGCCTTTATTTCTTCTTCCTGCAAAGCAGGGAGTAAAAGCCGACACAATGCTTATTAAAACAGCACACAGTACACACACTAAACATTGTTAGGGACACAGTTAACTCCTTGATTACCCACAAATGTTAACCCCTTCCCAGCCAGTACCATTAGTACAGTCACAGTGTATATGATTAGTACTGATCACTATATTATTGCCACTGGTGATGTCAGTTCCGCCCAGTGTCAGTTAGTGTGAGATTGTCCGCACAGTTCTATTATAAGTTGCTGACCACCAACATTACTAGTATATAAAAATAAACAAATAAAATCGCAGCATATATACCATCGTTTGTAGAAGCTATGACTTTCAAGTAAACCAATATAACTTATTGGGATTTTTTTTACCAAAGACATGTAGCGGAATACATTTGGGCCTAAATTTATGAAGACATTTTATTTTTTATTTTTTTTTTGTTGGATATGTTTTATATCAAAAAGTAAAAAATATAATTTTTTTCAAAACTTTCGGCCTTTTCTTCATTTATATAAAAAAATAAATAAAAACCCCAATGGTGATCAAATACTACTAAAAGAAAGCTATATTTGTGGGAAAAAAATATATACATCTCGTTTTGGGTACAGCATTGCATGACTGTACAATTGCCAGTTAAATTAGCACAGTGTTGAATAGCAAAAAATGACATGGTCATGAGGGGGGTAAAATCTTCCAGAGGTGAAGTGGTTAATAAAGATGTGCTATGTATGTTATTGTTGGACACAGTTTTTGGCAAAGGGTGTAGATGTGCATACATTCATACACAGTTTGAAAACCCTTGCTCCGCTGACATCAACAGAGTAGGCAACTGCCGTTCAAATAAATTATAGCTCAGCTCCAGGCAGATATCAAAAATAAATAAATAAACAAATATTGCACAAATTCAATGGGTAATGGCTGCACTCGGTGAGGATTGAAACACTGGTAATTTTCTTAATTTAGACCACACAGACACAAACTCCTTGCCTGGGACCTCCTCCTCAGGGTGAGGCTGAAGATGAGCCCTTGTTAGCATTTATCACCCAGTCTTTAACAGGTTCCCCACCGCGCGCCGTCTTTTCACGGCGGCAGTCGGGGAGCCCTGCGCGAATCGCCGTAACTAAGCGGCGATTCGCATTTGGCCACCAGGGGGCCAGGAGTGTGCCCGCGGCTCGGGCGGACCCGATGTCCGCCGGCGAGCCGCGATGAGTGGCTACAGGGAAAGAACGGGGAACCACCAATGTAAACACGGCGGTTCCCCGCTCTGTCAGTGGGGCATGAGAGATCTACTGATCCCTGTCACTGGGATCAGTTAGATCTCTCATGCCCATGTTAGCCCAACCCCCCCACAGTAAGAACACACCCAGGGAACACGATTAACCCCTAGCTCTCCCCCTGCAGGTTAACCCCTTCACTGCCAATGACATTTATACAGTAATCAGTGGACATTTAAATTTCTGATCGCTGAATAAATGTCATTGGTCCCAAAAAAGTGTCAAAATGTTCCGACATGTCCCCCCCAATATCGCAGTACCGCTAAAAATCGCAGATCGCCGCCATTACTAGTAAAAAATAAAAAAAAATAAAAACCCCAGAAATGAATTCTCACCATCCGTAAATGCGGCCACTTTTGCGCAAACCAATCAATAAACGCCGATTGCATTTTTTTTATCGCAAATATGAGGAATTATATAAATCGACCAAAAACGGTGAAAAAAAAAGGTTTTTTTATATTTTTTTTTTGGATTTGAGTTTTAGCAAAAAGTAAGAAATTTGGGTTTTTTTGCAAAAGGGTCTCTCTTCTTTTGTTTATAGCGGCGATAAGAAATGACGCAGAGGCGATCAAATACCACCAAAAGAAAGCTCTATTTGTGGGAAAAAAAGGACGCAAATTTTGTTTTGGTACAACGTCGCACGACCGCGCAATTGTCAGTTAAAGCGACGCAGCGCCTAATCGCAAAAAGTGCTCTGGTCCTAAAGTGGGAAATTCTTCCGGGGCTGAAGTGGTTAAAGGAGCCTAAGTAGCTATCGCCAGCACACTGCACATCTTTGAAATAATGTCCAAACATTTATTAAGGTGATCAAATCACAGCAGTAAAGTGCAACATTTGAGGGTCACATAGGACCCCATTCACCACACTTAATCCAGGGCACTTCATATTTATGTATTTGTTAAAAAAAAAATATTTTTAAAAGTAGCTAGTAAAAGTACCTAAATATGGGTCTCTTGTAGCCACACAGTCAAGCTCAGATTGGGGGAGGGAGGGGTAGCACTAGTAGCTAGTTAGATGTGTTGTAGTTTTCATGTGTTGACAAGGAACATTCTGGTAGCAGGAGAGAACAGAGTGACAGAAAGATGAGCTCATCAGTCTACTGCTTCTTTTCCACTTCCCAATTATAGGCTGGGGGCTGGGAGGTGAGCTAGACCTATTGCTAAAATGCAATAGAGAAATTACAGGTCGCCATTGAGCTGAGTAAATCTCAGGAAAGCATAAACAGAATATGTCATTTTACCCTCTGTTTAGTTGTTTACCTGGAGCTTAGCTTTAGGAAAATATTTTTTTTCACTACACCCAACTCTAGGCTGGGCCCTTCAATGGGTATCATTCAATCCTGAAAAGGACCATTGCTGGACCACTGCTGGACCACAGACAAGGACATGGTGGAGCTGGAATGTGAAGATGATGAATACTGCTAGGCAATTTTTTATTTTATTTTGTTTTATACAAATATGTATATATATAAAATAGGCTGGAGTAGTGCTTTAAAGCCCAATTTCAGGCAAAAAAGGAGAACACTCTGGTCAGCGCTCTCAGTCATTGGCTGAGAGTGCTGGTCGGGAGCCAATCAGTAGACCTTTTCCGGTCCTGCCCCTTCGTCAGGAGCTGGGGGGCTTCTGTCGGATGGACTCCAGTACACACGGGTCGAATGTCAGAAAGTTTCTATCAAACTGACCGATACTGTCTGACATTCAGCCCATGTGTACTAGGCTTTAGTGTTTTAGGCCTATTGTCAGAATAGTGATCCTGTTGCTTATAGCAGTTTGGCAGCAGCATTATAGGTAAATGCCAACCTGTTTGTGTGATGTTGGTCCCTCTCTAATCAAAAAAAAAAGTATGCCTGGAAGAAAACAGTCACATAGCAATGTCAGCAAGACATCCATTAGCTGAGAGTGCTAATCGGGAGCCGATCAACAGACCTTTTTCCGTCATTCCCCTTCGACAGAAGCTGGCTTCTGTAGGACTGACTGCAGTACACACGGGCCGAATGTTGGCCGGTTTCTATTGAACCAGCCGATGCCGCCCAACATTCAGCCTGTATGTATTAGACATTACTTACCCAATCCTCTGTTCTTCCCTGCAGCCAAATAGTGCCCAGAGCGTCTGCACCTCCACGCTCCACCAGTATAGCGTGCTGACATCATCAAGACCAGAGCAGGGTCAATAGCTCTGCACTGGACATGAGGACATAGAGCGACAGTCCACTGCCAGATCATGGGGGAGCACCGCCTGCCAGGGGAGCAAAAGATCACAGTAAAACTGTTTTTCCTCTCCCCTAGACAAAATGATCTTTTAAACCTTGCAGTGCAAGCACAGCCACCCTACAAAGGATTTTGTTTTATTTGCTCGTTGTGCTTTAAGTGTTTATAGTATGTGACATAGCATATGTTAACCAAATAGGATAATGTGTGTAATAAATCTGTTATCAAATATTAGATTATAGCAGGCCTTCTCACTACTTTTATCGTAGACTATTTTTTTATACTGTTTCATTTATAATCCGTGATTTGAACACAAATAGTATCATTGATCAGAAAATAATTTGTAAGGACTTACTTGATTTCTGCTTGGTTGTCAGTTAAACAACTCTGCTATCTGGGCAAAAGCGATATTTTTTAAATCATCCACTGACTGAGATGTTCAGTGTTTACCTGTGTAAAAGCACAAATGTATAAGTAGGTGCTTATCAGTATAGTATACTCTGGGTTGAGGAATGCACACAAATTCCTCCCATTAAAGTGTGTTGTACATCTTTTCCTGACAAAGTGGCCACTAAGGAGCCACAAAACATGTTGATGGTGTTTTACCCTGTTTTTATGATCAATAAATACCAACTACCTGAAAAAATCTACTTGGAAGCACCTTTTTAATTATTGGGCGCCTCTGCTGACCACACATTAGTTCCATTTTTGGGGTCTCATCCTTTTTCCTAAGTAAATGATTTTAGTGGTAAGGGAGATTGGACTGGCCATTGTGGAATAATATGCACCCTACAGTGATGTTCAACACAAAGTCGGTGGTAACACACAGGTTTTATAATGCAATTTGCACTGTCTGACACTGTTTCAGCATCTGAATCAACATTCTTTGATTTTCCATTGAATAACTGTGAAGCACTTGGTTAAGATTTGGCCAGATCAGGCTAGTTTGTTGAGAACAGATGTTTCAAATAGCTGCCGATCTGTTGCCTATTATGAAACTGGGGTTGATTTACTAGAAGAATAGAGCATTGTACCTCTGCCATGTTTATGTTCAATTAGCGAAAAAAATTTGCATGCAACATGAACAATATTTTTTTTATAAACCAGCATCCGCAGGTTACCTGAGCAATCTGCTTTTACTGCTTTCCAACTGTCACTGCAAGGTGTTGCAATGATTCATATTTCCTATATTCTAATTTATGACATATTTTGCTGGTGTGGTGGTTTTTCAATTATACTGTGACCAATAATCACTCATACTGTCTCATATCTGATCTTGGGCTTTTTAACTATAGCAACTGAAAAGTTACTTTGCAAAGTTGCTTTTGTTATTGCAAATTCCTGTTTATTTTATTATAAAAATCTAGATTAATCAGACAGGAGCATAAGCAAGAAATCAGCAGTGTTGCAAAACACTTATTCAGATTCCACTGTGCAGACATCCTGTTAGTATGGGAATACCAACATTTACATTTGATGGCGGGGAGCACTAATCTGTTTTGCTGGTAATTGTGTACTTGGTGACCTTTTATTGGAATGCCATTCGTGTATCAGCACCTAGGTGTGAAGTGCAACAGCAAAAGAGAAGTGTAAAAGGAGCCACTTTATCTCTGTGCATTGCTACTCTGAGCAGCTGGAAAATAAACAGATTATGCAAAACTCCTACTTTGTCATTCCCATGAGCCCAGTATAAACAAACTGTAGTCAACTCCATGATGTGCATTTGTAAAAAAAAGCTCCGTCTTGTCTGCTGTGTATTCCTTCTATTAATGTCCCATTTATTTTGCAAGTGAAACTTTATTTTGACTGCATAATGATAGGACTGGCAGGTTTAAAAAAAAGAAAAAACAGAAAATTAGAATTTAGCTATCAGATCAGAAGAGAGCAAAATAAATCTTTTAATTATTATTTATGTGTTAATCTAATTTTGACAGTATTTAAATGGGGCATATATAGTATATTTATACAAAGGTGTGATGGTTGGGAGGCCAACAACATTTAGCCCGATTTAGTATGTAGGTGTGCAGCACATAATAAAATTAAAATTACTCTATTAGAAATTAAAATGTCAATTCACCAAAATAATCTGAATTGCTTCCTGCAATAGAAGAATATTTACCTCTCTGATTGGTGGTGAATCCAAACTTCGCTGTCTTCAATTGCTAAAGCATGTTTTCAGATTTTGACTCTTCTGGGTGTGTCAAATGTCTGTGTTACCTGCTGTGGTCATTGGTTCCTCCTCACAACCTTTACGTCACTTGTGTTCCCTGTAGTGACATACTGGCTGGTGGGAGGAATAACAGCACATGAGGATGCAGATATTTAACACTGCTTTCATGGAAACTTTAGCAATTAATGATGATGATGAAGTTGAACTTACTGCCTGACATAGAGGTGAATATTCACAGTCTTCTATTGCAGGGAGCAATACTTCAGATTATTTTGATGAAGCAACCAACCTAAAATGGAAAGAAATATACAGCATCTCACAAAAGTGAGTACACCCCTCACATTTTTGTAAATATTTTACTATACCTTTTCATGTGACAACTATGAAGAAATGACACTTTGCTACAATGTAAAGTAGTGAGTGTACAGCTTGTATAACAATGTAAATGTGCTGTCCCCTCAAAATGACTCAACACACAGCCATTAATGTCTAAACCGCTGGCAACAAAAGTGAGTACACCCCTATGTGAAAATGTCCAAATTGGGCCCAATTAGCCATTTCCCTCCCCAGTGTCATGTGACTTGTTAGTGTTACAAAGTCTGAGGTGTGAATGGGAAGCAGGTGTGTTAAATTTGGTGTTATCGTTCTTGCTCTCTCATAATGGTCACTGGAAGTTCAACATGGCACTTCAAAGAACTCTCTGAGGATCTGAAAAAAAGAATTATTGCTCTACATAAAGATGGCCTAGGCTATAAGAAGATTGCCAAGACCCTGAAACTGAGCTGCAGCACAGTGGCCAAGATCATACAGCGGTTTAACAGGACAGGTTCCATTCAGAACAGGCCTCGCCATGGTCAACCAAAGAAGTTGAATGCACATGCTCAGTATAATATCCAGAGGTTGTCTTTGGGAAATAGACGTATGAGTGCTGCCAGCATTGCTGCAGAGGTTGAAGGGGTGGGGGGCCAGCCTGTCAGTGCTCAGACCATACGCCGCATACTGCATCAAATTGGTCTTCTTGGCTGTTGTCCCAGAAGGAAGCCTCTTCTAAGGATGATGCACAAGAAAGTATGCAAACAGTTTGCTGAAGACAAGCAGACTAAGGACATGGATTACTGGAACCATGTCATGTGGTCTGATGAGACCAAGATAAAATTATTTGGCTCAGATGGTGTCAAGCATGTGTGGCGGCAACCAGGTGAGGTGTACAAAGACAAGTGTGTCTTGCCTACAGTCCAGCGTGGTGGTGGGAGTGTCATGGTCTGGGGCTGCATGAGTGCTGCTGGCATTGGGTAGATACAGTTCATTGAGGGAACCATGAATGCCAACATATACTGTGACATACTGAAGCAGAGCATGATCCCCTCCCTTCAGAGACTGGGCCGCAGGGCAGTATTCCAGCATGATAATGACCCCAAACACACCTCCAAGATGGCCACCGCCTTGCTAAAGAAGCTGGGGGTAAAGGTGATGGACTAGCCAAGCATGTTTCCACAACTAAACCCTATTGAGCATCTGTGGGGCATCCTCAAAAAGAAGGTGGAGGAGCGCAAGGTCGCTAACATCCACCAGCTCAGTGATAACATCATGGAGGAGTGGAAAAGGACTCCAGTGGCAACCTGTGAAGCTCTGGTGCACTCCATGCCCAAGAGGATTAAGGCAGTGCTGGAAAATAATGGTGGCCACACAAAATATTGACACTTTGAGCCCAATTTGGCCACTTACTCTTTGTGAGTACACCCCTCACATTACTTTGTGAGGGGTGTACTAACTTTTGTTGTCAACAGTTTAGACATTAATGGCTGTGTGTTGAGTCATTATGAGGGGACAACAAATTGACACTGTTATACAAGCTGTACACTCACTACTTTACATTGTAGCAAAGTGTCCTTTCTCCAGTGTTGTCACATGAAAAGATAGAATGAAATATTTACAAAAATGTGAGGGGTGTACTCACTTTTGTGAGATACTGTATAAATGTAATGGGGGCAAAAGTGATGACATCCATCTTAGAGATCACTGCAAGGTCAAGCTGATCTTGCAGGTATCTATGTAATCTGCCAATCTATGGACCACCCAACATTTGCCATGGATATTTAATGGTAGCTGGATGTGGGTACATGTTTTGACCATTCAGAGATTTTAGATTTTATGCAGACAAGTACCCATTTACTCACCATGCTCAAATGCAGACACAGGCCCCTTTAGCTACTTCCCTGCTGGGCTAATTCTGACACTTCTCACAAAAATATTGTTAGAAAATTCCTTAAAACCCACAAACATTATACATTTTTTTAAGGAAATGTCCTAGTGAATAAAATGGTGGGTGTTGCTATTTTTTTATGTCACATGGTTTTTGTGCATCAGTTTTTAAAACGCATTTTTAAAAAAAAAAATGAAATGAATTATAATGAACACAAACACAATATAATACCCATTTTTTTGCTGAAATATAGAATATTATATTGCGCTGAGTAAATAGATAACTAATCATGCTTTAAAATTACGAACGCCTATAGTACAGTGCCAAACTACAGTACCTAAAAATCTCCATAGGCGATGCTTTAAAAGTCTTTACAGATTACCAGTTACACAGGAGGTCTGGTGCTAGAATTATTGCTCCCACTCTGGCATTCTGGATGATACCTCACATGTGTGATAACTGTTTACATATGTTTGTAGGACTTATGTATGTGTTCACATTTTCTTTTAGCTAAAACCTTTTTTTAATTTGTCCCTTTTTTTTTTATCCCATATCTGTCCTCTGGCCTCCAATGCAGCCAATCAGACACAGATCGGTCTGATCAGCTGCTTCACTGGCTGGTACCAGGACAGTAAACAAAGAACTGAAACCGGAAGTAATGAAATCCTTGTCACCTCTGGTTTCTGACGTCACAGAGAGGGGGTAACAATGTCAGTTTCTCTCTGACTGTTCACTCCGCAGGATGTCCAAGGGTCCTTGATCAGACGCTTATTACCAATATTCATATAAAAGAACATCTGGGTAACAGTGACCATAACATGATTTCATTTAATGTAAGCTGCAAGCAACAAACACAAATGGGAAAGATAAAAACGCTTAATTTTAAGAGAGCAACTTTTACAAAGATGAGGGCTGCTCTCCAGCACTTAGACTGGGAGGGAATATTGGCATCAATGAACACAGAACAGAAATGGGAATTTTTCAAAAAAACTGTATGCGAACTCACTGCAAAGTATATTCCCATGGGCAATAAATTTAAGAGGCTAAAAAGAAAACCTATGTGGCTCACGGCCAAAGTTAAAAAAGTTATAAATGATAAGAAAAGAGCATTTAAAAAATATAAAAATGAGGGAACACTATCATCTTTTAAATGTTACAAAGAATATAACAGAATATGTAAAAAGGAAATCAAGGATGCAAAAATTCTCAACGAACGACAGATTGCAAAAGATTGTAAGACAAACCCCAAAAAATCCTTCAAATATATTAATAGTAAAAAGGTCAGGTCTGAGCATGTAGGCCCTTTACAAAATAATCTAGAGTGCGTGACTGGGGACAATGAGAAGGCAAACTTATTAAATACTTTCTTCAGCTCTGTGTATACAAAGGAGCATGGGGGAGCTCATGTCCATAATGGGGATGGTAGTGACACAGCTACAAATGATCCACAATGGCTCAAAAGTGAAATGGTCCAGAAGTATTTAGACAGAATAAAGGCAGATAAAGCACTTGGACCAGATGGCATCCATCCACGGACCTTAAAGGAATTGAGCTCTGTCATTTCAAAGCCATTGTATCACATTTTTAGGGACTCCTTAATGACTGGAATAGTGTCACTGGATTGGCGTAGGGCCAATGTGGTGCCCATATTTAAAAAGGGATCAAGGTCTTTACCAAGTAACTATAGACCTGTTAGTTTAACTTCTATAGCTGGGAAGATACTGGGGAGTTTAATAAAAGACCACATAGATGAGTTCTTGTTGGATAAAAAGATTTTAAGCAACAGACAGCATGGATTCATGAAAGACAGAAGTTGCCAAACAAACCTGATTTCATTTTATGAGGAGGTAAGTAAAACCTTAGACAGAGGGGTGGCTGTGGACGTGGTATACTTGGATTTTGCAAAAGCGTTTGACACCGTTCCCCACACACGGCTAATGTGTAAGGTAAAGTCTACAGGCTTGGAAAGATCAATTTGCAAATGGATAGAAAACTGGCTAAAATACCAAATTCAGAGAGTAGTGGTTAATGATTCTTATTCTGAATGGTCTAAGGTTATCAGTGGGGTACCCCAAGGTTCAGTGTTGGGACCCTTACTTTTCAATATATTTATAAATGATATAGGGTCTGGGATTAAAAGTACAATTTCAGTGTTTGCAGATGACACAAAGCTATGCAGCGGAATAACTTCCTTGCAGGATGACTCCAACTTACAAGCCAACCTCAATGCACTGTCTAATTGGGCGACTATGTGGCAAATGAGGTTTAATGTTGATAAATGTAAAGTTATGCACTTGGGGGCTAAGAATATGCATGCATCGTACATACTAGGGGGAGTACAATTGGGGGAATCCATAGTGGAGAAGGATCTGGGGGTGTTGGTAGATCATAAGCTTAATAATGGCATGCAATGCCAAGCTGCGGTTTCCAAAGCAACCAAAATCCTTTCTTGTATTAAGAGAGGTATGGACTCCAGAGATAGAGACATTATTTTGCCCCTGTACAAATCATTAGTAAGACCTCATCTGGAATATGCAGTTCAGTTTTGGGCACCTGTTCTCAAAAAGGATATCGGGGAACTGGAGAAAGTGCAGAGAAGGACAACCAAACTAATAAGAGGCATGGAGGAGCTCAGCTATGAGGAAAGATTAGAGGATCTGAATTTAAGTCTAGGAGATTAGAAAGGAGTATCGACTCGAGGA